>JBAMHW010000004.1:31129833-31140385 GCA_037177495.1 Rhadinocentrus ornatus
CCCAGCCGAGGCTCGAACCAGCGACCTTCTTGCTGTGAGGCTGCGGTGCTAACCACCACACCACCGTGCAGCCTAGATAGATTTACTCTTGTAATATTATGACTTTATTCAGGAATCCTGTAAAAAAAAAATTTTTATGTGGCCCTAATACTTCATCGTATGAATCTAAAAAAATAATAATAATAAAAAAAACAGGATATTGTGGTCTTCTGGATGTGTTTTTGCTTAGTATGCATGGATGGCATGGACAAATCTTGGAAGTTCATCGGTCTGATATTGACTGTCCTCATGTATGTTGTCCTCTCCTACACTAAGCAAGCAAATGGCTGTATAGTCTGATCTCTCCCTGGTCTGCAGATGAGGCCTTCTTTCTTCTTTCTCTTGCGTCTTATGTCAAAGTATCTGATGTTGGAACACACACAGTCTTAGAATCTCTGCCTTGATTTTGCTTACCAGACCGGAGTTCACTGCACATGAGCTGCTTGGGCAGCCTGTGGTCATCCATCTGGATCACATGACCCACCCATCGAATCTGGTTTTTACAGGATCATGGCTTTGATACTGGACATCTCCACTTTGTCTAAGACTTCTAGGCTTGTGAAACAATCGTGCCAGTGAATATTCAGGATAGAGCTCAGGCATCTAATGTGGAAGATACTGTTTCAAGTGTTTTTATACAGGGTCCACGTCTCACATTCGTAAAGGAGGCTAGTAAGAACAACGGCCTTGACCATCTTCTGGAGTGCCTAGTGTTGAGTTGGTTCAGAACATGTCCTTCTCAGGACAGCTTGTCCTACACTGGTATCAAACTGGCACTCAACTCTTACTTGTGGCTCCTAGAAGCTGTGGCATGTGCAAATATCTACCAAGTAAAAATGTGAAATCCTTTTTTTTTATTTTATACAACAGAGAGAAAACTAAGCTTCTGTTTCTCGGCATATTAGACTTCCAACATTCCCGTCTTTGGCCACCATACAGATAATAATGCACTTGACCTCGATTTTCCTTTATGCAGGTGGTGAGAAGGAGATGGCAAAAAGCGGCTTTTCAGGCTGGGCCCAGCAGCCAAGATTAAGGACTTTACAATGAACAGGGAAATTTTTTACTTTATTTTACACAAACCAGTAATAATTTGTTTTCTATTATGACCACAATATTGTGTTATGTGATCTGCAAATTACTACATATTTTACATTTGATTTTAACTTGGGAGTAAGCCTTGTCATAAGTTTTTCTTTGCAAAATGTTAATATTAACCTTCAAAGTTTATTCTGAGTGTCATTTTTTGAACTTCAGTCAATTTTTTGTTACCTACATACCCCAAAGTTGTTCATTTAGAGGTTATGTAGCTGCTTTAGATGTTTTAAAATGATACAGATGTACAGTACACACATAAGTGTTGTAAATAATATTTAATCGAGGTATGGTCTCTACTTCTGCAACCTTCTAGGTTACATTATGTGTCAAATAATGTCCACTCATTCCACACAAACAGCCAATTTTCTTTTTCTTTTTGAGAAAACAAGTGTGGTGGAGAGCAATTTCCCTTCAAGCAGTCAAAGGATTATTTTGTACTTTTTGATGTCACTCAGTCATCAACTCTGTGAACAGGAATTTTATGACTCCACAATAAAGATTTGTCATTGTGTTTCCCTGATAGCTTACATTTTCTACCTTTTCCTTTTTCATCAGAAAATTGGAAACAAGGCAGAAACAGAAGAGCCAAAGGATGAGGGAGGCAGGGGGACTCATTACAGCTCAGGGGATTGCTGTTGCTCTGTTTGCCTCTCTCCATTCCTTGATTTTTAAATCCCTCAGGCTTGCCCTTGCTGATCCTCCCTCTTCTTGTTAGCAGGACAGGCTTTGTATTATAGTGACAAGTTGATGCACATGTGCATGGTTATACATGCATGTGTGAGCAAAACTGTGCACAGACATAAAGCCTGTCATATGTGTGTTGAAGAAGCCATCTCCCCCAAACTGGGACTGATAGCTCCCCTCATTCAGAAAGCAATCAGGGACTTTGCAGCTCCCTTTCTATCTTTCAGTCACTCCCTCCATCACTGATGTAATTTGTCATTAGGAGAACGAATAAACTTTTAATTGAGTCTCAACTGTTAGGAGCAGACGACAACGCCTTCCTCATTTCATTTGGTCTAATTTTGTTTTCTAGTTTTTTGTTTCCTTCTAAAGTATACTTTTATCTTTCATCATGTGTTTATTATTCCTTTCTGTGTGCACGTGTGCGTTGCCCAAATGTGAGTTCACATTTGTGCGCTTTTCTGTAGCGTCTAAATGTCTATGTGCATCTTTTGTTTCTGTTTTGCTGTTTAGACAACTCCAATTAATTTTGCCATTAAAGTCTGATCTCAAGGTGAATTGCAGAAATTCACTGAAAGGTCAGTGCACTGTTTTTATGTATATTCAACACTATTTTAATTAAGCAGTAGTCATTAAAAATTCACATAGTGCGTTAGCTGCTCAGGGGATTGAGTGTGGTGCAGAATGGCATAAAACATTTACTGTTTAAAACCATCTGAGCAGAAGTAATTTACTGTCAACCACAGCAATGAAAAAAGCCAACTAGTAAAGAATTGGGTGCAAATGCATGGATTGCAAGTAAATATCATATACTTCTGAAAAAATTTGATCATTTACTCTTTTTCCTCTATATGACCTTTAAGAAAATATTAAGTGTTTAAAATAAAAGATTTATTTAGCCTTCAATATTATCTGAGTTTGTCTTAGTTTGTCAAAATTATCTAGTTTGTACCTTTACCAGCAAGCAAGCTGGTAAAAGCACACAGCATGCATACATTTAAGTCAGTTGTTTTTAAGTTGTTTTGAATTGTATAGTTTGATTTCTAAAAAAAAAAACCTGACTAGAAGGGACATTAGACCTAATTTGATATCAGTAAAAACATGATCTTAAAAATAATCCACTGTCCACAATCGATTTCACCCGTACGCTGCCAGTTTTTGTTGCAATGCATTCTGGGTATTGATTCAAATGATTGCTGCAGTCTCGGCCTCATCTAGTAGTACACTGCTTAGTGTTTTCTGTTCAGTCTGATGAGTCCAGATTTACCCTGTTCCAGAGTTATGGGTGTATCAGGGTAAGAAGAGAGGCAGATGAAGTGATGAGCCATCCTGCCTAGTGCCTAAATGTGCAAGCCTGTGGGGGAAGTCTATGATCTGGAGTTGCTGCAGTTGGTCAGGTCTAGGTTCAGCAACATTATGTGCCCAAACAATGAGGTCAGCTGACTACCTGAATATAGTGAATGACCAATGGTTCGTAGTTTGTTCTTTTTGTTTTTGTTTTCTGTCATGTTTATTTTCTGTTATGATCATCCTTTAGGTCTTTGGTTTTGTCATGTTTAGTTCTGTTTCCTGTTTTCCCTCATGTGCTCAGTGTTTTCTTTTTCTTTTCTTTTTTTTACTTCTCTTGTCCAGCATTGTAGCAAACAGAATGATGGTCTGGCTGCTGTGTTATGCGGAAAAAATTTGCTCTACTAAGAGGCGCTTTATGAATAAGGGTCCTCTTGGTAATCCTTCTTTTTTTTAAAAAAAATGTGTCTTTATTTGTTTAAATATATTGTTTTAACGTATCCATTTTTAGTATTATGGAAATTCAGTAATCTTGCTGGACCTGACCGGAGGGGACATAAGAAAGACAAAAAAAAATTTTAATAAGAGAAAGGCAGAAATGGAGAGACTACACATACACACACACACATATAAATATATATATGTATATATGTATATATATATATATAAATACATACATGTACATACACACACATACATATACATACACACAAATAGATAAACAGAAAAAAATCCCTAACTAATCCCGAGTGTAGATTAAAAATGGTAAAATCACACAAGCAGTTGGATTATATTTGCACATGACAGATATTCTGTGCATAAATGGCATTCAAAAACTTAGAGGTAGTTTGCCTCAAGAGTGACAAACAAGAGTGGCAGTTTCCCCTTTGTTTTACCAGCATTCAGCATAGGTATTACAATGTGTGCACTTTTACAGAGTTCTTTAAATGTCATGTACTCTGTATAATGACAATAAAGGCAATCTATTCTCTTCTCTTCTCTTCTCTTCTCTTCTCTTCTCTTCTCTTCTCTTCTCTTCTCTTCTCTTCTCTTCTCTTCTCTTCTATTCTACAAGCAGCTCAATGCAGCATCATCTCTACCCACTGTTGAAACAGAAAAAAATCTAGCCACAAATAAGTCACATTTGCCTTTACCTCCTCATCTTTTTGTCTTTAAAGCAACCAATGTACATAATTTTCCCAGAATGCTTTGCACGGATAAAATTATGTTGACCTCCATAGTTCATAAATGAAGTAAAAACATAATATGTTTAAAGTAATTAGTTTTCACGTGTCACTAACAAGGAATTTTTGCTGAACAGGGAGATACCAACATAGTAAGGCCAGTAAGTAAGTGCTGACAGTAATGGTTCCTTTTTAACAATTTATCGATTATTTTATCAATAATCAGATATATCAAATTCACAATGTAGTAAAGCAGGAAATTAAGTCAGCCATACACCAACAATGTAATGTTTTAGCTATTCCAATAGATAAACCTTAGACTAGCTAACTATATGATCTAGTTTTTTATCCGATAACTACTAAGTTTTAAATGTTGCCTTCACCATGGGAAATCTTTTTTGCTGAAAGCCAGAAATTGATGAACTTGGTTGATCCACTTTAACTGTGGAGAAATAATGAGACTAATGAGAGCTGGATTAATTTTGTGAGCAGCCAAGTTAAAATGCACTAATGAAGTTGTCAGATGAGCTACAACTATCTAGGAATGGATAAGTTAATAATGTTCTACTACGGTTGTTAGGGGAGTGGATGTTCATGTACTTATTGGTATTAAAAACCAGTGCACCTCAACACAAAGATTAGAGGGATGAGCACCTTCAGAGAATTGAAGTTAGAGGAGTCACTACAGACAGTGGATGATTGGAGGATTTTTCTTGTTTTTTTTAACCTGGCAGTTTTATAGGCTTTCATCAGACAGCTGGGATTAACGAACACACTGCTGCAACAGTTAATTATAGCCAGATTGACTTTCTACCTCCCCTGTTCCCGTCCTCATGTCATGCCGAGAACATAGCAGCATCTCAGCGGGTAAAACCAACATTACGGAAGTTTTACTTAAACAGGTTAGGAATGATGGCAAATTAGTCCTCATTTGGAAAATGACAAAAAAAAAATGTAATATCTGCAGCTAACACAACGAAGTAGCTTTGTTCGCTGAAGGAAAACTCAGCCCTACAGGTTTGTTTGAACTGATCTAGGATCAGCCTGCCAGCAGCAACACCTGATATCTGAGAGCAAAGAGTGCTGCTCATTATTCTCATGACTTAGATATTTAATTTGATATATATGCTGAAAGTTTTGACTAATGTATGTTTGGCTGGCTCCTTAGATACATCTAATTTTTCAATAATGATTAATTTTCTCTGTTATTTTTGGTTTCTTGTTCTTTAAAAGCATAGGTGGTGGAAGATATTTTTTTAGGACTGCCAAATGATTAAATATTTAAACAGATTCATCACAGCTTTAAAATTATTAATCATGATTACCGACCATTCACAAGTATGCCTGGAATTTGCACGTTTTTACTGTTTTTTTGCATTTTAACAGAATGAGCAAAGGCCTACAAATATTTACTGTTAACCTTCCCTTGGGTAAATGTAAATGCAGCATGTAATGTACTTCTAAATCATCTCTACCATGTTCTAGATCATTATATATAAATATTTCATCATCTCACCATTGTTTCCATGGTGAAAATTTCTGAATATAAAACCACCAGATGTGATGATTGAAGTTAAACACCCAACATTGATGAAGAAACTTTGATAAAAACTGATGAGCTGGACTTTTTATCATTGAAGTGTAAGTACACACCGGTTGACCATTGGCTGTTTGTTTTACAAGTTTTTCTCAACTTTTTTACATTAGATGATCACTTTAGTTGTAACAATCAGTACAAGCTCCCATCTTTGCTTTTCCTGGTCAGTGCTGCTGCCTGGCCCCCCCTTCAAAAATTTTCTAGACCCACCCCTGCATAACTGAAGCACAAACCCTGTCTACCACCAGTCAACTACTGTGTTAGAGAAATGTGATGGTGTGAACCATAAACTGCTCATTTCCTTCTTCTCAGCTGAACGATAAACAAACCTAAAGAGAGAAAAGCTGATCTGCTGCGATCATTCACGGGCCAACATGAAAGTAGAGGGAAGAAGCAGCTGCTGCATAGAGACGACCAGAGAGCCACTAGAGCAGACACTTTTGTGCAAAACGCAGGATAAGTTAAAAAAAATTTAATACGGGAAAAGTGCGGGTGTGGACCCTTCTCACTGGGAAAAGAGAAAACATCCTTAGTCTCCACGGGGGTGACGTCTATGGGTTGCTCCATTAATGTTGGGTTTATTCTCAAATCCATCCATAGAGCCAGTCGGCTCATCTTTTCCATCTCATCTCTCCGTGTCCTGCCAACAAACCAGAGAAATGGATGTATGGGGCTTGTCATGCCACGCATACATTAAAAATATTAACAAAGTTAATTACATAAATTAGTTGCCACTGTTAAAGTGTTATTTTTAACAGTCCTAGTTTTTAGATCAATTTTTAGGTAAAAACTATAGATAACAACATTTAAAATCACCTAATTACATATTAAGGTTCTGCATTAAAACTCATTATGGGAGAAGACATCATTTGAAAGTGCAGAATCACAAATTTAGCATTGTAATTAGCCACCTCTTTTATCGTAAGTAATCATGTTTACTTTACATCTCTTTAAAGTGAAATTGCTGGCTAGTGGGATCTAATGTAATTGAAAATATTGATGAAGTAAGCTTATGAAAAGCTATACTCATATTTCCATTTTCTGTCTGTTTTAGTCTTTTGTTTTTGGCTTTTATTTGTATAGAATCAGTGTGTTTATTTACACCAATGACAGTATGTGCGGTCTCCCTGGCATCATCAAACTAAGACGGTTAATGATGGCTTAAATCACAAAATCCCTGAAGAAAATGGCTAATTGTGCTGTTCAGAACAAATTTCTACATTTGGATCAAATCCCACCGGCATACTATATGACTTAGGCAATGACACCCTGTGCATCAAGCGGGCTTTGATTTTTGTCAGTAATTCTGTGGTTATTGTAACTGAGCGAATTCAATCAATGCTCCCTTGTTGCTGCATGAATTGATGGCTCTTTAATATCTACTTTTCCCATTTACCTCATAGTTTCAAACACGCAAGTGTAAAGAAAACCGATGCACTCAGAAAAACACACATAGCCACGAATGCACACCAGCAGACAGACGACACAGACTCCCCTGGGAATCCATTACAAATCACAGAATTGTATGCCTGAATGTTAAAGTGGCTCAGCCTAAGAAGTACACTGAAATTGCAAGTAAGATAGAGGACAGAAGATAGTTATGAGGTGGAAAATAGTAGTGCGTGTGTGGTTGCATGTTTGTGTGTGTGCGTGTGTGCCCATGTTTCGATAATGGTATTTCTGGATATATCCCAAGTTATTTCTGTAAATCATGCAGGCTTTCAAGACCTTTAGCACAAAGTAACAGTTCCTAACAGCAGCCCCAAGCTGCTATATAGAAATTACATGAATATGGATTAGGAAGAAAAATGGGATTGAGGGGAATGAGGGATGGGTAGAAGGACTGACTAAGAAGGAGGAGGAAAGAAAGAAATGAGAAAGGAAGAATATATGGGAAAGCAGTAAAGCAAAAGGAGGTAAGTGGGAGAAAAATGCAGAGGAATAAAGACAGACTGATGGCGGTAGGTTAAATAAGAAAGTGTTTTTTGATTAAAGTACACTACATGAAGAGGGTAAGATTGGAAGGTATATACTGTGTCACTGAGAGGGCAAAGCAGGACCAAAGTCTGAAAAATGTGCTGAAATGCCGAAGGAGGAAAAACATCGGGCATTTCAAATGAAGATTCTTACAAGTGAACCATTATCACCCCTGTGGTCCTTTGGCAACGACACACAACTGCCTGCACTTATATTCAGACCTGGGGATTTTATGCAAATGGCCAGTTCAGGGTGGACATGAACAGGGGTCTGACTCACTAGCTTGCCTACCCATCATAAACCTTTTGTCAGGCCAGAGGCATTCAATATTTGGTACTGCATTAGAGTGTGTAATTAATTTTTTAAAGCTTATAGTGGAAAAAGACATTTTTGATTAATTTTCATTTGTATTGAAGCACAGCGATACTGTCTTGTTGTGGTGTCCTCCCCAAAAAGCAGTTTAATGCTTTTTAGCTATCCTTAACTTGCCAGCATCAAATCTTATTATCCACTAATATTTTAATGTAGCATTTAGTGAAGTGTTATGACTCTGGGTAGCGCAGTCACTTCCATAAAGTCTCCAACAAGGAGTGGGCAATACCAAAAGATTCATGGTCGATACAATATCATTAATTTATGTTACTCAACATGGATACCATACCATAACAGATACTTTTTGCCCCATAGGGCTGGGATATACTTGCTGTTAGCGAAGCGTTGGCGCACTTATCATGGCTGCCATGCATTCCAAGCGTTCGTTTGACACCCAGGCTGCAACGTCCTTTTTATTATTTTAATTTCTTAAATTGAATGTAATGAATGTATAATAGCAATATAATAAATATTATAGAACATATTGCTCATTAACCTGCATCAAACCAGTTAAATGTTAAAACACAACATCATCATCACTAATACAAGCAACATCTGATAGAATACCATATTCATGTGACACAGAGGATACAAAGAATACACCATGGCTCGTTTTTACACATCACTTTATTGCCTAAACTCTAAGAAGTTCCCATGCTTTCATACCACAAAAGGGGTCCTATTACACTATTGAGAATTTTTTTTACAGTGTTACAGTATTGAATATTCATCAGACAAGTGAGCAGTGTTGTGTTTTTATCACATAAAAACACGTTTGAGTTTCCCAGTGTGTCTCTAGACTAGAACAATAGGTTTTAGAGTTTTTTCTACTTCCATATTTCAGTGACATCTCTCTCTAGATTGTGCACATTTATGAGGAGAAAGGAACAACCACCTTTTCTGCTCAATGTACAAGTCTACCTATGCTTGATGCGGAAGGCAGATATGCAGACAGACGGAAAGTTTTGTCTTTGCACTTTATTTGGTCCATTTTCAAGGAGCTTAGCTATTTGTTGCTTGACGCAGAAGCCGAGCAATACCACCGGAAATTGCGGGGGCAGAAGATGAATGAAGAGAAGGACAACAACTGTAGAAGTTGTGCAAGCTTTTAAACAAAGGATATGTGAGTGTTTAGGGCGTGTTGGCTGTTGGAAACAATTCTAGCAGTGCATTGCTACCGCCAAATGGTGTCTAAAACTGACATCAGCTCGCGGTAGTGAGTGCTGAACTTAGCACTTAGAATTGACTTAACCCTCCTGTTGTCCTCGGGTCAAAATGACCCACAACTGTGTTAAAATTTATTTTAATATTATAATCTATTTTTCCTAGATTGGCCCCAACAGTAGAAAAAGTGAAATGTTGCTTTAATTCACATTTCCATGTAAGCTGTACAAAAAAAGGTACAAAGGTGGTCTTCGGGTCAAAATGACCCGTGAGGCAAATAGAGTTGAAATCAAGGTCACAGAGTTATTTACACGCCACAGAATGTTACAATGTTTTAGGTGTGTGTCAGATCAATCAGTAGCAGAAGTAAACAAAACAAATCAGGTGGTCTTCTCGTGGACTGCTGTGCCTTTGATCAGTCTCCGATCAATTAGTGGTAAACGTGAACAAGACAGTAGCAGACGTAAACAACACAAGATAGGTGGCATTCTCGCAGACTGCAGAGCTCTTTTTCTGTGGATTTCCAGAGGTTATAAATGTGCTGCAGATGACAGGACCCTGAATTCTCTCTCTGTGTGATAACGTTGAACAGGCTCTGGAGCTGATTTTTTCAGATGTCCAGCAAGACAACTCTGATTCAGAAGAGGAAGTGGAGGATGTATCAGAAGAAGACGGGGAGGAATACAACCCAGAGCATGATGAACCATCTTCAGAAGAAGAAAAACCTGAAGCTGAAAGAGAGACTTTCCTTTCAAAAAATGGCAAAATAACATGGTCCTCAGCAGCATATGACCAACACGGCAGGCATGCAGAATAAAACCTCATAAAGGAAGACCCCAGGACCCACAAGGTATGCCGTTTCTCATGCCCATGGCATTGTCTCTACATTCTACCTGTTTATCACACCTGCAATAGAAAAAAATAATCCTGGAGATGACAAATTTGGAGGGTTTTCGCAAATATGGAGCCAGCTGACAAAAAAGATGGATGAGACTGACCTGCAGGCCTACTTAGGGCTGCAAATCTTAGCAGGTGTATACAGGTCCCGAGGTGAGGCTGCAGCTAGTCTGTGGGATGCAGAGAGTGGAAGGCCAATTTTCCGAGCCACAATGCCACTCAAACTCTTTCACACCTACTCAAGACTGCTACG
>JBAMHW010000004.1:31140485-31172621 GCA_037177495.1 Rhadinocentrus ornatus
GACCTGGATGTCTCATAAGCAGAACAAGAGGAGGGTGTTCCTGGAGCAGCTAGGAAAGGCACTTGTAACTCCACTCATTGAAAGAAGGAAGCATGTCCCCCGCACAGAAGCCTCAGCAGCAGTTGTGAAAGCTATTCAGAGTGCAGGAGCCCCTGATCAACCTTAGGATCCAGCTACCACAGCCACTTCCCCAGCTAGGGCAAATAAGAGGAAGAGATGTCAGTTCTGTAGCTGGTAAGCAGAGTATTTACCAAACAGATACATCCTGCTGCATTCCTTGCTGCAGGTTGCTTAGTTGTTCACTCTAGTTTGTGGGGTCTGATTCGGGCTCAAACTACTGTATGTTTTGTGTTGACATTGTTTAATGAGTATTTATATTACTTCGGTTTGTTTACAAGTTCTGCTGGTGTTTCAATGACGAAAACAGTGCATGCTCCCAACAACCACTCCCAGCAGTTGACCAATCAGAGGCAGCCCACATTAGGAGAAGGCGGGGCTCAGAGTGAAAGAGTCTCATTCTGCTTGTTTCTGGCAAGGGATAATCTGATAGGAACGATATGAAATAAATAAGGGATTTGTGAAAAATGCTAGGTTGATTCCTACGCTTGTGGATTCACATAATGAAATAAATTAGGCTCAAATGAGCATAATAGAGCTACTTTAAAGTGCCCATCCAAATTTTTCCCAGTAAGCTCTGACTGGTCAGTTCCAGAGGATTGATCAGACACATCTCTCCATTTTTTGTCTTCTAAGCCACATTTTGAAATGTGAAAATTTAGTTTACGCCTCCTTTAATCTAGAGTGATTCATCTGTAGTTTCAAATAGATTTTTCAGTTATTCACAAGCTCAAAAATGCCATTAACACCTGCATTTTGATACTGGTCATTTTTAGGTCAGGTACATGCATATTGGTGACATATAGTGCAAGACAGATTGCATACAAAGATTTAAACATTTAGGAAATAAAAAAAAAAAAAAACAGTTCCAGCTTTTGCTAAACACACAGCACATAAAATTGATATTGATCTTCTCAACTCATTCTGAGAATGACGGTAAATAGGGGAAGTATTCAGTTATGTCCTTGTGTACAGAAAATAACAAAATAAATGAGTGCACAAATTCAAGAATGGTTTAAAAATGGTTTATGCTCAATCGGGTATTTGACTGTGAGAGGTAGAGATGGATTATACATAAGGCTTTGCTGTTCTTCTTCCCTTATCACGTAAAAAATAATAATAAAATAAAAAATCTATTATCCCTTTTCAATACTGAAATTTCTTTTTGTATGATTATGCACACACATTTACACAATGACATGGGTACATTTTGGTCAAATTCCCTTACTCCTTTACACTGATCATCAGAAAATCCAAGCCTTATTTAAAGCTTAGAAGTTAAGAGTTCAAAGAGATTGAAATCCACATATCACATACCCAAACTCATGCTCACCCTGCAGAAGTATTCCCACTATTACTGTGCGAGGAACACTATTAAGGAAGTGCTGTGGTTGCATCTGTTCTGAGTGTGTGTACAGCCCTGAGCGAGTCATCTATTTCAGCAACCTTCCCCTCTCCTCTAGTCTACGCAACAGAACACCCAGAAACTCTGAAAACAAGTCTCCAGGCTTGAGAGGGAGACAGACTGTGTAGTTCAGCACAACAACATCGTTGATTTCTCTTGCTTATTATCTGCTTTTCACACTTATGCCTGTTCTCAAAGTATCTCTGTTTTCTCCCCTATGTTTTCTTTTTCTTTTGTCAATATCAATATGATATCAATGCAAGTATTTGCTGGCTCAAGGCAAGTGAGAAAGAGCAAGGTGCTGACAGTATGCTTCCAACAGCACTGGTGACATTTTGCAGACGCAGTGGACAGATAAGGTGTCATTTTCCACAAGAGTTGTGAAAACAATCAGAGGCTGAACTGTGTCTAACGAGCATGTGTTTCTCATGCTTGTACTGTAAATTAACTTGTGTGTGCATGTGCATGAAATCCTTGGTGTCAGAAAACAAACAGAGAAACAAAGAAAATCATCCCCATTTTGCTACCGAGTGGCAGACCTGTCAGAAAGCATGGTGACACTGTCTTCAGCCATACAGCTTCTTGAAAGATGTAGACACATAAACACACATACATATACTGTGGTATCTTTTGTCTGCATCAACCTCTAGTGGTTTCACACAAACGGATGACCGTGTGTGTATATATAGCCGTGCAGAACATCCACTGTGTCTGCCAGTGTGAGACAGTGCAGTGTTTTTCTGAAGTGCTATAGTGCCATCTACAGACGGTTTTCACTCCGGTTGCAGAGCAGCAGAGAGCTGGTGGCCATATGTGAGCAGTGGCCTTCCGTTCACTCTCACCATGGGATCACAGAGTATTTTTTCTAAGTGACTGTGTGTGCAAATTCCAGTGTGTGTGTGTGTGTGTGTGTGTGTGTGTGTGTGTGTGTGCTGCAGGGAGCACAACGAACATACCATAAAGGTGAGAGGATGCAGGGAGAGAAAATAGCCTTGTATTTTGTGTGTAGGTGTGTTTGTGTGTGAGTGTTGGTGTGGCTTTTCGCTTTTCTGGCTGACAACTAAAATACCACTCTCCTGCAGTCTCACAGCCATGGCCTTTTCGTTTTACCTTCAAGCCTTTTTTTCCCCATTCTTCATCACCCACCTCCTCCTATAGGAACCCATCCCCCCACCCCCATATGGCCTTCTTACCCCCCTGAATTCCCCACAGGACCAGGAGTTTTGCAATCCTCTTTTCTTGAACATCATGCACAGCCTCTGTCACTTTTCGTGGGCTCTTATCAAACTTTATTGAATTAGAAAATAAACTCTCATCTCAAGCATCAACAACAGAAATGTATTTTTACCAGGTAAAAAGTTTCCATCAGTTATTTGAATTGTAGTACTTCTAGCACTCTTCTTGTCGGTCTAAAAAACAATGAAAGTTGACTGATGACAGTCGCAACAAGAGATATGAATAACAATAACATTTCAAAAATTCTATTTTAACAGAATTGCTTTAATGTTCTTGCAAGGTATCCTGTCTTCTCCTCTTTCTATTCATTTATGCTCTCCCTCCTGGGCACAGCTCTTCTCAACTTTTGCTTTCCATCTTCTGTTCTCTTCCTGTAGCCCCTCCGCTGGGGTTAATGAGTGACTTGGCAGGAGGTGGTAGCTGTGACAGTCAGGGAGCCAGTAGGGCTCAGAGAGGTGAAGAGACGCTCTTCCTGTCACCTCCCAGCTACTATTCTCGCTCACCAGGTTACACTGCCTGGAACAGGATGGCACCGGCTTATTGGATTATCTGTTAGAAAGACTTCCTGGTCCTCAGTGGGGTCTGCACACAGCTCTTAGGCAACCTGAATTTTCAGCCACATTTGTTTATCTCAGTGTCAGCATATGGAGAGCACAGGCAAGCAGGAGAAATGCTGTAAGGCACATTCTAATGGAGGTACTGGGTGACACTTTACACTGGTTATAGTCACACAAGTAATGCAGCTGTGATGGTTATGGTTGTGTGTCAGTCACTTTGATCCCTTTTTTTTTGGAATTGGTTGGATACTCAACAAGGGTTGATAAGTTTTGATTCTCTCTTATAACTCTTTTATAAAGATTTTACAAGCTGGGTACTAGGCAAAAAATATGGTCTTGTTCTTTCTGCTCTATTGTTTTTATTTAATTCCCCCAAAAAAACAAAAAAACATTTTTGGTCATTTTACATAAAAAAGCCAGTAGTTCCATTTAAGCAAAACTTTGCTTATTTATCAGGCTGAAAATAGGCTGTCAGGCACATCTAGAGAGTTGTTAAATGTCTCTCTCTCTTGTACTTCTTGTATCTGCCGCACTGCTATTGTTGCTCATTATCGCCCACTCCGAGTGGCTGTTAAACATAGTGAGCATAGTGCATGTGGGCTGCACTGATGACAGAAAAGTAACTGTAAAAGTGTCAATCACACACATTATCTCTTCTCATTAGTCATTTACATTCACTTAAAACCAGCAACACAACTTGGCCATGTGATGACCTTTAAGCTTTAAATATAAGCTTAACTTCTTTACATGATTTGTTTCATTGTTTATAATCTGAAGCTCTGCAGGATATTAACAGGACTCGCACATGCATTTTCCTCCTTACAGAGCTTTATTAAAGATTACGTTTACAGGTAGCCTATACATTAAAGATCCCATATTATGCAAAATTCACTTTCTAAAGATTTTCTGTCATATGTGTCCTCATACCCTGTGTATGAGGCCCAAAAACAAGAAAATTCCATTACCTCTCTCTTGCTTGCTCTACTTTTTAGTAATGCTTTTTAGTAAATGTGTGCTCAAACGAGTGAGTCTGAGATCTTTCCCTTTGTGAACTCAAGAAGGGAAATAACCACTCCCCCTGGTAGTGGATACTGTCATTAATTCGCCCTCCAGCCTGCCCTTTAAAATCAGAGTGGGCGCCTGAGAAAGCCAGATCCTCTCCCAGAGAGGGGCGTGGACAGGCACCACTCATTAACAATTAAAGGTTCAGACAAAGAAACAGTCCGTTCTCATTATAGCTCACAAGAGCCACATTTGGAATGGCTGAAATTAAGGACCAAGGCTGAATTTGAGATAATAAACTTGGAAACCAATGTTGTTGGATCTCTGACACCCATATGAAATTGATGAAAAATGTATAATACGGAACCTTTAAATCACAAATGTAAAGCTTATTGTAAAAAGCACAGCAGGTTGTAGCTATTATAATAATGATCTTCTGGAAATACAATTTCCACTAACCAGTTTATTTATTTTTACCACCTATTCTGTGTAGTTAGAATCAGACTGGCTCAAAACTGTTTCTTTCATTTTTTCTTGGTCATGCAACCAGCTTCATTTTTTTTTTTAATTATCCTTGTGGGTAATTTGTCCTTTATTTTTGCTACACTGTTGCGACTTCAGTCTTGCATCTCCATTCCTGTCATGAAGGTTGATCTGCCTCATGCAATCAGGCTCATCTACTCCACCTGAGTCTCGTGATTGCTCACTCTCCTCACCTGTTTGCACCCTATTTAACTTCCCCTCAGTCTCTGCTTCCCTGCCAGATGGTCATCAGTAATCCCTGTGTTATATATCGAGCTTTTCCTGTTTTGTTCTAGACTCCTGTTGCAGACCCTGCGTCTGTTCCTGGACTCTGTTGCCTGATTCCCTGTCGGACTGAGACATCCTGAGATATCCATTACAATTCCTTGGATACCCCAGAGGGCAGAGAAGAGAGCAGCCTAACGGCACAAGAAGAGCCCCAAGAGCAAACTGGCTGCCCGATAAACCTTCAGGTGGCCCAGAAGCAAGCATTTTGGGTCTGCTTCCTGGGGATCCATAGCAGTCCAGCCAATATATGTCTGTGTTGCTGTAGTCAAAATGGGAAATCTCTAACAAGGACAAACTTCTCATATGTGTTGCTGATATTATTGGTGAACTCAGGATTGGGTCCCTGCTTTTCGCAGATGATGTGGTCCTGTTTTTCATCAACGGGCCACAATCTTCAACTTTCCATAGAGTGGTTTTACAGCCGAAGGTGAAGCAGTTGGGTTGAGGATCAGCACCTCCAAATCTAAGACCATGGTCCAGAAAAAGGTGGAGTTTCCTCTCCAGGTTGGGAATTAGATTCTGTCCCAAGTGGAGGAGTTGAGGTATCTCAAGGTCTCTTTCTCAAATGTGAGAATAATTGAGTGGGAGATCAATCGGTGGATAGGTGCAGCATCAGCAGTGATATGGGCTAGGCCTTGGTCTGTCAAGGTGAAGAAAGACTAGAACCAAAAGGTAAAGCACTGGATTTACCAGTTGATTTATGTTTTTACGCTTACCTAAGATCGTTGGCTTTGGGTAGTAACTGAAAGATTTAGATCAGATACAAGTGAAAAAGTGATTCCTCTGCATGGTTGGGGGACTCTCCCTTAGAGATATGGTTAGAAGCTCAGTTATCCGAGAGGAGCACGATGTGGAGCAGCTGCTCCTCTACATCAGGAGGAGCCAGATGAGGTGGCTGGGTCATCTAGTTAGGATGCCTCCTGAAAGCATCCCTGGTGACATGTTCCAGGCATGCCCCAACTCGAGGAAGAACCAGGACACCGTGGAGGGACTGTCTTAACTGAACCGGAAAATTCCTTGGAATTCCTCCACAGACGAACTAGACAAAGTGGCGAAGATGAAAGGATGGATGGTAATAGTGACTTAGTTTTCCTGTTGCTACCTGTTCACATGTCACCTACAAAAAGTCCATAAATGTCATTTTCAATTAACCTAACATGCATGTCTTTGGACAGTGGGAGGAAGCCGGAGCACCTGGAGAGCATTCACGCACACAAGGGGAGAACATGCGAACTCCACACAGATACACTATATATTTTATAATATGCTTAACTGATATGTCAATATGAAGTAGACTTTTTATTCTTAAGTGTTTTCACAATATCAATTATTTCTCTGTCGCTTACAGCACCAATAAATATGGAGGAGGAATTTTTAGTAATATGTTTATCTATTTCATTATTAATTTCGGCTCATGTACAAAAAAAAAGGAATTTACTATTTTTTAAATTTAATCAAGCACAATTTTTTTAAATCTTTTTATAAATATTCTGGATAATTTGTATTTTGAAACCCTTTTTAATTGTACTATTCATGTTTCTTGTGTGTTATTCTTGTTATTCTTCAATAATTTGTGGTAATATTCTGTCTTACGTCTAATATTTAACAATTTATTTTTTATATAACTTGTACTTGTGTCCTCTGTTTTATAAATCTCTTATATTAATTATTTTTCTTTTTACATGCATATTCTTTCCCTTTTGTGATCCAACGCTAATTTGATCTGTGATGGTTTTGACTGATTATTATAAAGACAATGTTTCTCATACAGTGAAAATTTAAAAGAATGTATCATGTGCATTATTAGGATCTTCATTTGCAAAAACATCAGTCCAGACTTTTGTCCCCCTAGGTCCATCTGAAAGGCAGCAATGCTCTTGGTGCTCTCTTATTGTATCAAATGTTTGAGTCTTATGTTTACTTTTAATCCAAAATAATTATAAAATAGCAAAAACAGGTAGTGGTGTATGTAGGTATATGATTTATAAGAAGTCCACCTACTGTTCATATTCAATTTTATTTGTGAAAATTATCTATCAATGTAGCTGTATCAGTTGTTATACTGTTTGGTTTTATTATTATGGGGAAAAGACAGTTACTATACATTGTATGGACAAATTCTTTTGTTTTGTTTTCTGATGTCCATTTAGATTTAACAAACATGTTAAAATCACCACAAATTAGTTGCACTTTCTTATCCTTCAAGTTGCTAAAAATAACAGTTAGTTTTTTATTGAATGTGCCAAGGAATGGTGTTCAGCTTATAATTACATTGTCAGCTTTTAAACATGGATATCAATAGTTACTCATACTCTTAATAATAGGACATTTTCTATTTTAATATTCATATTGAATTGATCGTCTGTATAGTACTCAGAAATATTATTATTTTTTTAGAAGTGACTTTCTGGGTCCCAGTAACTTCTGTCATACATCTGAATTGCATTTTGAAACTGATTCAATTATTACAATTTTTTCTTTCCAAAGGAAAGTGGTGGCCAGATGTTTTATTAGTAATTGTTAAAGAAGTACTACTGAACATTGTCAGCCATGGTGGACATTCAGAATGTGTTGATACCCAGTTACTAGCATGTGACACAGTGATGTAAAGGGATATGCTGCTATAGATTTATGTATCAGGAAAGAAAAACAAGTTGTAATGTGCATGTTCTCAGAAGGCTGCTGGGCAACAGTGACTCCTGAAATATGCATAATAAATGTCAATCAGCCATCGAAACAAATCAGAAGCTTGGACTTTTAAAGTAGAAATGTTATGTAGTGCTACTTCAATTAGTTATGAGTTTGCTACACTGTCAGTCCAGCAACAATATATGCAGCGGATACATCAAACTTTTATCACTTTCGTTGGATGAGATTCAATATAGAGATGTGAGGGAACACACATTAATCATTTGAGCCTTTTAGAAATGTATCCTTCTTTTCGTTCAACAGGCATAATACTCACTTTTGCACCAATACAAATAAATAATAAATGTACAGTCAGACTCCTTCTCCACATTTAGTTTTTGAGAAGACAACCTTCTCCAGTCTTGTGAATACCAAATGGTAGCGCAAATGTTTACAGTGCTAATAGGCCCTGATATGAAAGCTGTCATAATTCGTTTGAAAGACGGAGCAGATCTTTGGCTTAATAAACCCTGTCTCTCTCTCATCTGCCTGCAAGGCTCTTATAGGAGGTGTGTATTGTTGTATGATAGGATCTCACGAATGGGCTTCAGAAAAGCACAGTGTTAAGTTTGAAGACTGCGAAAAAGACTCATGCAAAGTCACAAACAAATTAGATTATTTGTAAGCTGAATGAGCACTGTTTGCCAATTAATCACTTCCAGTGCGATGTTTACGGTGTTGGAAAACAACATAAGACAAATGGAAAAAGAGAGTGCCTTTTAAACAAAACCTTTTTCAAATCATCACAGTTAGTTGTTGTTTGACTTGCAGGAATTTTAGAAATGGAAACCCTGCCATGCTAAGGAAGGAGAAACAAACATGAGAGGGCACAAAAAGTGGAGTGAACGTAAATGTGTGTGTTTATATGCAACCTTAATCTCCAGTACTATCTCCAGTATGTCACCCAGTTGTCATGGGAACATGTCTGATGGATGGTCAGGCTTATTTCCGTCATGCTGTCTTTGTTCAACTTTTTTATATTAAATATTTTTACTTTCATAATTCAGTTTGACTAATTTCATTTCAAATATGACTGTTCAAAAATTGGTATGAGAACATGCAGGTAATCTTTTTTAAGGTAAAACAAATTAATGAATGAGGAAATGATATTTTGCCACTGTCTGTGCAGATCTCTAGGAGCAATTTGCATGTTAGAAATCTGTGGCCACATTTGTTGCGACCGGGTCAAAACTTAACATACACCAGGATTTTCCTGCTTTTATAAAAACTTTGCCAGGAATCCACCAGGTCTGCAGCTACTCTGAAGCCAGGAGTGCAGCGACAGCCAGCGAGCATTTTCATATCTTCGATCTGTGATGAGGGGATCTAAAAATGGAGTTATGAGCAGCTTTTTGCATTATCTGTTGTCATATTATGTCTTTATTTATTAATCATCTATTTTTTCTGAACATTTACAGGAATATAACGCTTTTTTTTTTTTTTTTCATTTTTACCTGCTCTCAGTACATCAGTTTTAGTTATTTGTTGATGATGAATGACCATGCCAACAGGAAACTTTTCACATGTGGGATTGGCTGATCAAGCTTTCTAAAATCTGGATTAAGACCCTAAATCCAGTGTGAAGAGGTGACATATTGGATTAAGGGGAGAAAAAAGGAGGAGTTACAAAGTACTACCTACCCTGCTTGTCATGGGGAATGTTTAAAAAGTAGCAAATAAAATGAACAAGTTTGGAGCACCACCAAACACACTGTGCCTCTAACAAAAACTATAATGTGTATGTTTATGCAAATTTTCTTTGCATGTTGTAATATTTTCAATGTTAATAATAAATCTGAATTGATATTGTGTGTAACCGTGCAAATTAAAGTTTCAATCCCTATAACAATTTTAGCACCTCTCACTTTATAATTCTCGAGTTTACAAGTGTTTTCTGGTGGTATCTGCTAAGACCACTATGTTTTATATACTATGTCTGCAAGAGAATTTGATGCATTTATTTAGTAAGAGATCATTTCATTTCAATGATGTGCACAGTGTGTATTAGTTTCACAACCTTATAATGATGAATGTTATGTTATATATGTGTGGTCTAGCATTTTTTTTTTATTCATGTTGCATCCTTTTCATTATGACAGGGCACATTACCTGCTGATGTGATGTATATTTTGTTTCCAACAACTGTGATCAAGGCAACACAAATGAATCAAAGGACTTAGGGGGAGCTACATTTGATCCATTTTCCACCTGCCATCCTCACAAGAAACAAACTTGATAATTTTCTCTGTGTGATCAGAATCACCATCAGTAACAAGGATGAAGATCAGGGTTTTTATGTGAGAGCTAACAAGCTCTCATTGGCCCTGCTGTGCAAGGTCTGCTATTAACTGACTTGAACAGATGCAGGCACACCACTGTGACTTATTTTCAGTCTGTCCATTAGGCTACACATTGCCTCCATTTTTGACAGCAGATTCATTGTACTTGAACTACAGGGAATATGTTATTTTTTCCCCAGTTTGGAACATCTGCAGCTACCTATAAATTTACACACTTCACCACCTTTCTGTTTGCATAAACATCTGGCTCTTGATCCTTTAAATCACTAAGGTTAGTTGTTCATTATGAAATGGCATGTTGTTATCGCCACTACACACTCGAGAAATATTTATTCACCAGCCATTTAAGTAGATAACAGCAACATATATTAGGACAAGTAGCAAGGGGTTTGTTTGTCTTGCGATTTGCTATTGTGGTTTTTGTTTACTTATTTGCCTCTTTGAGGGCTTTTCACCATATGAAAGCCACTTAGAATAACAATGGCAAGCCAGATGCCTCTGGCCCATTCAGTATTCCTCTCAGGTGCAGGTGAAGCAACCGCAGCACTTTTTTTCTTTTTCCTTTTCATTTTCCTCTCCTCATCTTCCAATATGGTGATTTTTAATCACCTAATATCACAGCGCAATGAACAGATTGCCAAGAGTTGCAAGTGGAGGCCATGGGAGACAACACAAAGAGAGTGAGAGTAACTCTGCCTCTTATTAAAAAGTGAAACTGATCACTGAATGGGAGTGTGCATTTAAATTACTTTGTTCTTTAGTGTTTATGTGACTGCAAACAGAAACCTTTATATACTTATATATATTAATAAATACATCAACGAATGTTTGTCAGAATAAAACACAAGGAACAAAAGCATAGATCCTTTGCTTCATCGAGATGATAAAAATCTATTCTATATTGCCTGGTATATGATGAGGACTTGAGGAATATCAATGTTTACTTAAAGTTCTACTGATTGCTTCTTTCTTCCAGACAGGGGTGTTTCTAGACGCAGTTCTAATGGGGCATAGAGTCCCCCCATTACTCAAATCACATGTTTTTATTGTTCAAGTCTTCATCATGGATCAGATAGGCAGTACTATGGTGTGTGCATAATAATACTAATGGATTAGATTTATATAGCACTTTTTTTTAACACTGTGTCCATTATTTATTCTCTCTGGTGATGGTAAGCTACGTGTGTAGCCATAGCTGCCCTGGGGCAGAAGGACAGAAACATGGCAGCCAATCTGCACCTACGGCCTCTCCAATCACCACGGAACAGTCATATCCACATTCATACACCAGCTGTGCCAACACTTGCCCAAGGACACATTGACAATTGACTAGGGAAGTGGGAATCAAACCACCAACTTTCCAGTTATTGGGCAACCTGCTCGACCACCTGAGCCATTGCCGTATAACTGATTTCCATGTCTGGTGTTATGCTAACAGGTGAACATCCACACTGGTTGCACATCTCAGCAGCTACTTCAGCTGCATTGTCACCATGAGACAGTTTCAGTGTCGTGAGGTGTGCAACATGGATGCAGTTTACAAGCAAAAACAGTAACAGCTGGGCACAATGAGTTCTGCCAACCAAGAAGAGGGTCAATGACATGACATGCATATTTTTCTGTCCGAGTGTATTATTTCTTTACTTAAATAATTTGATCAATGCATTAGATACATCACTTCATTCTATAAAACTTATTGAGTGAATACATTTCAGCAAATTGGAATAATATACATTTTTTTTATGTTTTGATATCTCAAACCCCCAAAATGTCAGGTGGCGCAACTGTCCGAGCAAGTGAACAGACTTAGAAAACTATTAAAAATGGTATATATTGTGGCAAGACGATGTGTGAGCAAAGGAAGAACAAGTCCATTTTCAGGCTTTGGGGTCGTAGACAACCACAATTTTTTATGACAGTATGACACCAAACATCCTACATCCCTCTGTGCTGCCAAGCCAGCACTTCCTATATATTTCCTGAGGCTCCACCCTTTTAATTCCAATAGGCCTATTACAGCAGACTTAAACAGATAAAACATATAAAACATCAAGATACTGAAACATATTCTCCTGTGTTCATGTGCTAATTTCCACAGTATATATTAACGATTCAAACATATTTAATACAATCCTCAATTTCTACCTTTTAACTACTCATTACATCCATTCAATTATTCAATCAAGACTGGACACACAATCTATAAGAAAACTACATAGTAGACAGGCCTCCTTACTGAACAGTGGCAGATCCTTTCTTAGAAGAAAAACACTGACAAGGAATGACATTGCACAAATTAGAAAACAGTAGATGTTAGGTGCCTATAAGTCACCTTTTCACACAAGCGGTAACAAAACTCAGGAGGGAGCTAGTGCCTCCTAACATTTCTCTCATCCTCCACCCTCTGGTTCACACATGCCAGGTAAAAAAAGATTATCAGCAATAAGGTTATTCTTACCAGGACAGTGCTGTATGGTGAACTGGTATGGCTGGAGGGTGAGACACCAACGTAGTAATCTTGCATTTTGGTGCAGCTTGGAGTACATCCATTTCAAAGGCTTGTGATCAGTTTGGAGTACAAACTCTCTTCCTAAAAGGTAATATTTCAAGGAATCAGTAGCCCACGTTATAGCGAGGTCCACTTTTTCCACCGTAGAGTACTTTCTCTCCCAGTCAAACAGTTTCTTGCTCAAGAAGAGAACAGGTTTTTCCTCACCTGGCTCTGCATGAGCAAACACAGCTCCAAGTCCAACATTGGAGGCATCCACCTGCACCACAAACTGTTTTGTGAAGTCTGCGCTTTGCAACACAGGAGCTTGACAAATCTCAAGGTTTGGAAAGCATGTTCACACTCATCATTCCAAAACACTTTTGCAGGTGACTTTTTCGTTAGTTTAGTAACGGGAGCTGCCACTGTAGAAAAATGGGGAATAAACCTCCGATACCACCCAACCAAACCTAAAAAGGACCTCACTTGCTTTTTGGTTGTGGGCCTGGTTAATGTTAGAGCTAATGTAAGAGTCCAAGCAGAGGGCTGTTTAATTTGAACTTAGTTGCAAAAGTCAGGTGGTGCAACTGATAGGAATGTCACAACATGACAAATAAAGTTATTTAAAGTTTCAAGAGTATACATTACATTTATTAAATTTGCATAAGATTTAAGTTAAGGTTGTTATACACCTTTAAATTATTTTCATGATTTTTTTGTCAACAATTTAGATGCATTTGTCAAGTAAAGAGCACTCAGCGCGACACAGGAAACGCAGTAAAAATGGTCCAGCTGCAAGGAAAGCCTGTCTTGCATAAAGAAAAGAGAGGTAAAAAATATGTATAGACTGTAATACAACACTGTAAAACAGTTTAAATTAGTTTATGTTGCAATTATGACTTTTATGCAGTAGTCAGACCTTTCCATTTTTAAAATGGGAGTATGTCGGTTTATTTATTCTTATATTTTATAGTTATCAGAGAAGAAAGAGAGTTATGAAACCCCTCATCAGTCAGCTATCCAGACAATAAAAGGAAAAAGTGAGACAACACAAAAAGCACAGGGAAAGGAAACAGCTATGGCAGACATTTTGAATTTCACACCTGAGTCAATTGATGAAGCAGAGCTTCAACTCAACCCTCCCAACAATGTCAGGGAGAACGTTGTCAACACTGACCAGCAACCCAGAGCATCAACACAACACAGAGTAGAAAGCAGTTGCAATAGTATGATATGCAGCGAAATGCACAAAATGAAAAGACAAATAAAAGCTGTAAAAAGATAATCTGAAAAATTACGAAAGTGCAGAGAAAGATATAAAAAAAGCATAAAGTTAAAGGTAAAATCTTCAACTGAAGGGAAGAGATCAAAGAAAATGTCCAGACAGAGAAAAGAGAGAGGTGTTGACTTCCTCTGCAGAAATGAGAATAGTCACTTGCTGCCAGGGAAAAAGGAAATAACCACATAAAACAAAAAGAAACAACAGAGGCCATCTGAATGGGAAGTTCATTGTAGAGTAATATGAAGAGGGGCCATTTGTGGGACAAGTACTTTAAAGTGAGTCACACGCAGCAGTTGGGACAAAAAAATAAGTTCATATGGCTCCATCCTGCTGACATAATGTTTTACTACACAGCCGATTGGCAAGTGATCTCAGAGCCAGAACCTCTTAATTCACAGCACACACAGCTAACTCATGCAGACTAGGACTGCTTTACTACATACACCTGAAATGGAAAATTTGCCTTTACCGCTGCAGACATGTATTGAAATATTTGGTTAATCACAACTGGTAATCCACCATTTTATTTAGTATGTGGTTAGTGTTGCATCCCAGTTGCTATGAATTTAATGTTTTAAAAACTCGGCATACTTTTAAAGAATTGGATTTGGATGTAGTACATTAAAATTAAAAATGGATTTAAGCTAATGCTTCAATCATCTGTTAGACTATTGAAAAAGCATTTTTTTGCATTTGAAATGAATTAAAATGCCATTTCAAAAGCATATTTCTTATCTAATTTAGTCAAGTGAGGCCACTGATAATTGTCGGGCGGTGTGACCATGTAAAAAATCAATTTAAACCAATAAATTTTAGGTTAAAGTGAACAAATAGTTGAGAACTATGATTAGAAAAGCTATTTTATTGAATGCATTAATTTGTATATTAATTATTTACTTTAAGTGTAAAAGTGAATTCTGAAAAAAGGAAATATTTGATCATTAAAATGCAACATGACTTTTTGAAACACATTGTTCCAGACTCAAAAATATGCATGCTTTCCATTTTAAAATTACTTTTTAAAAATATATTTTTGGAAGCTCTATTTATCATTGACCCAAGCACAAAGGCTATTTATGGCCATTACCAGATGCATGCTGGGTTTAATAGTGTTGCAGCAGAAAGGTTGTGGGTGTAGATAGAAATATACAGTCGTCAGAGCAGCAGTGGAGCAAAGCAAATATAATGCACATGCCATCTTCCTGGTGTGAAGCCAGGATGAGCTCTCTATCATTGCTGCAATTGCGACAAGGTAAGACTACTCTAACATAAACATAAAAACTTCCATGAAGCATACAACGGCCAGCCAACACACACTAATGTGTGGCAAAATGGACATCCTTCAGCTGAAACGTGATGCAAAAGTAACAGTATAAAAAGGAACCAGAAAGTGTGTTTGATCAAACAAGATGTTTTTAAGCTTTGAGCTGTGGGTGAAAATTTGTTTGCATCAGAAATGGGTCACATAAGTCTTTCCTTTAACCCAACTTTCAAATACTTCCCGAAATATCTCCTCAGTCTTTACCTAAATTTTGCACTTTATAATCATTATCACCTTATGAAAGATACAGCAAAATAACAAGTGTTGTCACCAAACTTTGAGAATTGTACAAACAGGGAAACATTTGAATCATATAACAGTATAAGTGAAAGTTACCACTGAAGTAAGATTTATTTCTGAGACAACCAGCTTTTACCTTTTTAATCTTAAATTTCATTCCACTCTCAAATTAATAATAGAAGTTTCCAAACCCTAGTGTACTTTTACCAACAGAATAATTTTCTCATTTTTGTTTTCAGTATAGTTACATAAACTTCCCCAGTTCTGTAAAATACCACTTGTACAGGATAAACACTTTTTTAATAGTTCATCCTAACTCATCTGTACTATCAAAAAGCAGCATTCCTTCGCCTTTTTCTTACAGTGGCCTAATCATCTGGCTTTTACCGAACAACGGCTGAAGCGGTACTGCCTGCGTGGGGTTGCTTTGTACAGAAACCAGCTCACTCTGGAATGGCCATTTGCTGTTAAAAAGTGTAGATACTTTGAAACTCCCAGCAGGAAATGGCTCCATCTTTTGTTGAAGTTTTTCCCTGTGGAACAAAGCTGTGTAGCTCCAGGCAAATAATTTGCCAAGCTTACTGTTAGATTTAAACAAAGGCAGAATTCATTGAGTTTCAAATTGTTTTTATTTTTTGACTTGTTGTTTGTTGGTCTTTATTTTTTATAACAAACTTAATCCTCCTGAAACTATTATGCTTGTCTGTGTCTCTGTGCTGTGCCAGCTTGGGCTTCTAATATTGCTCAGTCTTGTATTATTACCTATCAACAGCTGATTATATTTATATCTTTTGTTCAGGGAAACCCATAAGTTCAAACAAAAATGAAGTTGGAAAGGTACAAAAGGCAATTTACGGTAATAATAAGATAGATTGTATGTAATGTGTAGTCGAGGTCACAAATATGACCATGTCGTCTAAAGTTCATAAATCCCCCTTATGTGAAGCAGGTAAGTGGGGGAGTTTTTATGATATTGATGAATTAATTTCAGTTCACGTTAAAGGTATTATTTAACAGAATTTATGATATGAAGACTAATTTAGTGAGAGTTGGAAAAAAAAAGATTCTGTCAATGTCCCTGCTTTAGCTATCAAAAGCATGCTAATAGTGTTAGCTATTTTAGCTAAGCTTATGTCATGAGACAGGTCCTGTCCAGGTGTAAGCAATCAGTGCCGTTCTCCCAAAAAATCACATTCTGAATAAGTTGGTATAAAGGTTGTGGCGGCACACAGCAGTGTTAGGCTGAACGTGCCTGAGTGCATGGCCACATACCTGACTTCCGGTGCTCCTGCATTTATGATTCTTCTTAGTATCTCAGTGTTCTTACTACTGTCCCTAACACACGCTGATTAGAAAATGCTGTTGTGGGTCTCCTTCAGCACTTCAAATCATTGCTGGTAGGTCTGAATTTTACAGATTGGGAGATTGTGTTGCTATATTCTGAATGTATTTTTTTGATTTCTTTTTTTTCTTTTTTTTTACTTATTAACTTTATACCAACACATTAGTGTCTTAATTGTGATTTAAATAACTGTTTTAGTAAACTGTTCTTTTTTCTTTTTATTTGCATTTTATTCTACGTACTTGATGAAATATAAGGAAACCACAAGGAACTGGAACTGTTGAATAATAACATGTCCCACGCTGTCAAAGACACCATGTAATGAGACGGATGTACCATCTAAGGTTGAATTAAACAGCTGTAGCAGTTAAAACGTTTGAGAGTTTTTATATATTAGCAAAGACAAACAGGCACAAAACTCCATTTACAAAATAAATCAGGGACAAATAATCTATCTGATTATCTTCTGGCAGCCACTAAGTTATTGGAGTGCAAACCAAGGCAGTTTGACATACAGCACAGCAACACAGGTTGAAGGACTGAAGCAACTGATTGAAGGTGCACCTCCAGGTATAGCAAGAAGAAAGTCATGGAAACATGCATTTATCACTTGGTTGTCATGAGAACTTTTAGGGCCCTTTCATATTTATGTCTTTTTGACCTCACGTAATATAAATCAAACAGAAATACTGGTGTGTGTGTGTGAGAAAGAAAGAAACTGAGATAGAGAAATACTGATGGGGTCACGTTAAGGTTGAACTGAGGAGAAAAATTACTCTATTATCACGGTTTTCATTTCTCCATATACCTGAAATACCAAACAGTCTGCACTGAATCTATCCTATTGCTGTGAGATCACAATCATTTCTCAGATGAAAATGGAAATAAAAGATAAATATATTAACTGATAATAGACTTTTCCAAAAGAGATTTGTACAAAAGCAAGTGCTTCTGTTGGCAGCCCAGAATTGAGTATTTTAATAATCCAGAAATGGAAGTTGGATTTTTTTTTTTTTTTAGGAAAGTGACTGATTGATGATTTAAAATAAAATAAACAAATGAGAAAATATTTTAGAGTCATTAAAGAAAGCTAGTTCTGCAGGCAGGAATTGTTTCCTGAATCAGTCCTTGCCGCCGCAGACCTGAGGAAGGTTGTTTTTTCACCATGTTAGGCATTTTGTCTATTATTGTCCTTTACAGCAGCTTGTGGATGATCTTATAATGGTTTCACCCTGCAACCCATAATTTATCAGACTGCTTCGGTTGGGTCAATGATCAAGTTTTCAATTCCCTGAACATTCATTTTACTGAACTTACAACCTACACCAACCTCACACATCGTTATAAAATAACACAAAGTGATTTAAGACACAACTGATAATAATGGGTGATAAAAAGTCCAAATATGACCTGCTGGTGTTACTCTGACAATGAGCGGTACAAGTCTGAGAGTGCTTGTAAAACATGTGCACAGTCCATTCATGTTAAGATACTCAGTGTGCATAGAAATGGTTGACTGACCTACAGCAGCTACATCACCACAGAGCTAAGCAACCAGAGATACAGAAAAGCTCCAAAACCAGGCAAAGACTTTCATTTTCATCCTTTGAGGCTTTCCACAGCATGCAGTAGTTAAAGCTTGCAAGTAAAATTAAAGTGATTTGATGTTATAATCTGTCTTGAATGATGCAATACCTTCTTGAGTTTCTGATCACGTTTTACTTGCATCTCGATAAATAGATCTTATATCTTTAATTCCAATGATGCAAGATATGGCTTTTGCGACAATTAGCACAAGACAGACCGCAAGAAATTTATTTAACTGGAAACTAGTAAACAAGTTAGAGAAACATAAACAAATAATTTAATAATGATGTATACCAACTTACAGGAAGGAAAAAATTTAATCAGTTTCACTGTGAATGGAAAAAAAAAAACATCAGGATACATGGATCATTTGGTCTTCCTACTGCTTCCCAAAACAAACAAATAGCCATTTTATACAATTCAGTTTCAGAGATAATAAATGCTGTAATAATGCTACGAATTAATGAAGCAAACAATGTTAATTATTTAATCGCATGCATGCATTAATGTCACATTATAAAATAGCTTCATTTTGCAGAAAGGTCCATCAGACAAAAATATACTTTTTAAAAATAGTAGGAATAAAAAAAAAAAAACAGTTTTGTTGGCAGATAAATTCGTTTTATGTTCATTTTTTAAGTTGTACTTTTACTTTGATGTGATGAAAGTTGGTACCATAACTGGTGGCTAATTGTTAATCTAGTTGCAATTTAAATCCCTAATTTAACTGTGTAATGAATTTACTTTAAACAGAGTTAGAGGGAGGATGGCATTATACAACCTCCAGGACCCATTGGTTTAATAAAAGATGCCGCAGCACATTATGGCACTGGCATTTGAATGATGTGAGTAACAGTAGGGGTTCAGATATGTCATTTAGTCTTATCAGTGCCATCAATCACCTGCTAAGGAATATTTACCATTCAAGCAGCGCATCAAAGACTGTATTGGGTCCACCTTGATCTGAAAACAGTTATGACCCAACGGGTCCTGAGCACAAGACCTCCTGTTGGAGTCAAGCATAGCTATACTGATGGTGGATCCTTTACATGCTGTTGGTTGTGGATAAGATTTCCTTGGATCCAGCTTATTCCGCAACCCCCTGGAATCTTGATTATATAAGGATTAGGGGAGTTTGAACCCCCTGTCAATTCCCTTTGCTCTTCTTTATATTTTTGAGCCATTACAGAGCAGCTTTGAAGCATGTTAAGACCCATTGTTTTACATACGCAAGTTGCCACTATGGCTGCCCATCCACATGAATTACATCACCCAAGGTTTCCCACAATGATATCATCCCTGTAACACAAGAAGATAAAATTCTCTCCCCTGTACTACAAGCAGCACCAAACATCATCCCGTCTTAACAGCCATGTAAGGAAGCAGTATTTAGCTTCCACAAACCTGCTGCCAGTCCCTGCTGGACTGGCAACTTGTCCAGGGTTTGTATCTTGTCTAGTGGCTGCAGAGACAGGCTCCAGTCCCATTGCAGCACTGCAGTGGAATAAGCTAGAATCAGGATGAAAACCATCATCACCCAAACACAATTTTCACCCAGTCCTTTATATTAATTGTCCATGCCTTTCCAGCACTGAAGGTTTTCTCCGTGACCTTGTAACTCCTCACACACACACACCTACACACACATAGACGCATGCACAGTTAAAAATGTCTTTCCGAAATGTTTGAGTAGGAGCCAGCAAGTACAAAAGAATGTCCACTAACCCTATCATTAAAACATTTTTAAAGTGATCGGAGAAACATGCAAACCATGAGCAATAACGTTTATTTTAACTTGATCTGGCACCACCTGGACTCTAATAGGAAACACTTTAATGAAAGTGTGTGAATGAGTGAAGGCCCACATGAGGGTGTTTGCAAATCTTTACGGTAGCCAGAGGTCACTGACCCACCAACTTTATCCCAGTGTGACTAAGGTCTTTTTAACCTTGTTCAACCCCTCCACCCCACCACCCCCCGCTTTTATTACTTAATCTTATTGTTCAGTTTGTAGTAATCCAGAAATTTAGTTTGTTCTGCAAAACATTTGTTTGTAATTGGTCATCTTTTTCCAACACCGACATTTTCACATTAAAGTTTATATCCAGGAATAATATAATTTAGTTTAATTTATGTGTAGTTTTGGTCTCCAATTCATGTGTGATTTTGTTTGTTTTTTGTAAGTTCTTTTACTTACCTCATTTCTTTTGTAGCCCCTAATGAGTATGTTGTTGCTTTTACAACATGACATTTATTGCAATTATTGTCATATTTTCAGCATTCATGTCACCAACACCAAAGGACAACTTACGTATATTTTCAAAAGACCCCAGTGGTACAATCTGATGCTTTGGAAATGAAACTAGAATGGCATTACATGAAATTTACTTCTACTCATTTTAGTGCAGGGCTTCTGGCCTCTGTAGGCGTTATTGGCGATGTCATATTAATTATATCATGTAACACATAATTCTACATGTGCTATATGAGTCATGTATCATTTTTGAAGATTAATGTATTGACTCAACCATTAGAGAAACACTTACTGTTACTCACTAATCCTCTCTTACTCCTTTCTATCCACCTTTTTATTGTAGGCAAATCTATTTCTGGTGTGCAGTCCATCCTTGACTTGACTGGATTACCTGCCAACACCAGCTGCCAAATGTGTAAAAGCTTTTAACACTGTGACTCAACTGGCAGGTTTCCTTGCCTTTTTAACTCACAACATCCAGACCCACACAAACACAAATATGTGTCAACCTAAATAGTTACATTGAGACTTGCATAATAAGATCAACATCAGTTTTTTATTGCACATTGCCTTACAGCTGAAGAGATCTACCTTGTTTTGCTGTAAAATGTAATTATATGATGAGCTCCATCTGTAATAGACTTAACATTTGTAAGATGTAAGAGCAACAAAAAGAAAAATAGAAGGAGTAGTGGACCTGGGATTTGTGAACATGAATGAAATAACTTGCATTATTAACTCTGCCAGCATCAGCATAAACTCTAATTAAAATCCCCTAGATAAAGAGAATTTATATTGCCGACATGCCAATTAATTAAAAGGTTATAATTGACTCTGGTGGTGGTTAAGTACATCCTGGACTCAAGGTCTGTGCTTCCCCTTTCCTGCACTTTGACTTAGTATTATGTATCTTAAGGCCCTTTAAGCCTTTACAAATCTTACCGCAGGAGAACCTTACCTCTGGCGCCTTCCTAGTTAAGGTGGTTGGGATAAGCCTTCTCTCTATCTTTGTTCCTGTCCTGGCCATAGCCGTTGTATCCATCCCATTGAGTTTCTCATTGAAGCCTTAAGATTTGTTCAAATGCAGCTTTACAAACCTAATTGTACTGTTATGAACTTTAAAATGTAACATGCTGAGGCCTGAAGGGTCTAATCTGTTTCCTGCAGTTGTGTTTTCTACTTGAGAATAATCTTTTTCAATGTATAATGATAAAGTTGCTCTATGACTATACTTAATCTTTTTTGATGTTTTTCATTTGCTATGTGTAAACACACAGCTGAACGCTCCAGAACAGCAAACTACCAAAACTTCTACCTTTTTAGAGGTGCTCATAAGTTCATCAAGTGCATTTATTTAGCAGCACCTGGCAGCTGCTCAGCCTCTTAATATTTGGTAGCAGCAAGGCTAATTTCCACCGGCTCCGACTCCTAAATCCAGACACATTTAGCAATAATCTGTCATCCATCTGGTACATACACTGTATTTTGTAGCCAGTCATTTTTAAGTATTGATGTTTTTCCACTTTTGAGGAAGCTTTGTGCTGATCTGGATATTGGAATAATCCTACTTAGGCAAACCGTGAATGGGAATTTTTCAACGGAAACTGAATGTGCATTTATTGCTTTACACTGACATTCTGCTAAAGTAGAGGCTAATTTACTGTAGTTCAGTGGGATGTGTCATGATCTGTGGGGTTTGATTTGGAAGTCTTGTTATGTTCTTCATCTTAGTTTGTGGGTCTTTCCCTTGTGTATCGGTCTTTGTCAGGTCGGGATAGCCGCAGTGCATTGTGGGTCAATCTCCATGTTGGTTGGTTACTTGTTGTAAACAACTGCGCATCGTCTTTGCCTGCGTTATAACCTTTGATAAAATTGGAGTGTCGTGTTGTGTGAAAGGCTGCCATACCAAGTCACAAGACAAAAAAAGATAGAGAAGTAGGCCACAACGTTAGATCTGTTCAGTTTCCCGCTTGTAAAAGAGGCTTTGGACAGCAGGTTGAGGATGTAACCATGAGACATCGGATGGCCTGGGTCGCAGCGGTGAGGCGGAAGGACATCATTTTCAATAGCATATCTCCCTTCATACGTGTTTGCTTTTGGCATTTTTTTAAATGCAAGTAGGAGAGTTTTTTGTTGTTGCTGTTCTTTTTAAATGTTTAAGTAATGGTAATAAATATGCTTTATTTGGCTAAAGTCACTTTATTCCCATTGTTTAAGGATAGGGAAGGAATCAGAAATGGGTTAATCTGTTTGTGTTGGATCAGTGTTTATTTTATTTAATCATCTTATATCAAAACGTCAGTCATTGACGAGTGAATGATTTTAAAGTTACAGGTAATACCAAGAGTGCTCTGTGAGATCTGATGGTTAACTGGTTGGATTAAGTGGTTAAGATTGTGAAATGTAATGGAAGCCTCCGATGTTAACTAGTTTTTTAATAACATCAAATATGTGAATGCAGGTCAACCAGCTTATGAAATAATGGAAGCTGATCCAGATTGTGCACTATCTACAAACGCTGCACGCTCTGCAAGTCGAAGTAGACGGGAACAGCTAAGGAAAGAGACACTGCAAGCAGCAGAGATGGGGTCCACCAGGATGCAGAGGCAAGCGGTCAGCTACTGACCAGAGGGGGGACACATACGGCTGAAGAAGATGGTGATCAGCTGATTACAGAGGATAAAACACATGATGAGGAGGATGTACAGTATGTGTACAGTTTGAAGTTTTTTTCCATACCATTTGTGCAGCAAAAATGTGCAAGTTCTTTGTACATGGCTTAAACATAATAAAGTGTGTCAATGGCCTTTTTGAAGTCTTTTTCACTTTAGTTGCCTCTCTTAACACCAAATAGAAAACATGATTGTTAACCGGATGAGAAGCTTGACAGTTTTAGTTTTTCAAATAAGTAGTTTTTATTAAGTTTTTATTAACAATAAACAATAGCAGCACAACAGTGAACAGATAAAATTTGTATAAAAGTATATATTATATATTGTATAAAATGCTTAATATGCACATGCCACGTAATATATTAACACTGAAGCTGTGGCATAATATCGTCAAGTAATGTAGTAAGAGAATTTCACATCTTTGCATGGAAATGTCAACACTGAAACAATGTAACGTAATGCTGTAGACGTCCATGATGACCCAGGGCTTCAGTGGAGAGTCTGACAGGTGCTGGGAGACCTGTAGACAACACACTGGCAGACAGACAACAACAGTTTCTGGTTTATAGGCTGATGCCAGACGGACATATTAGCTTGAGTTATTATGTTACTGTGCTGTGGGAAACACATCATCATCATCATCATTATTGCTGTAATCTTTACTACTGTTATATACTGTTTATAGGACTGTTATTGCTCAGCGAGTGTGTGCGTGGATGCAGTGGGGGGATTCACATTATCTTTACAGTTATAGTGATAGCCATTCTTGGAGTCAGTGGCTCTTTACACACATCATTTGGCTAAATATCTTTTTACAAGACCATATTCTTCGTTTGAGTGTTTAGAATTTTGGGGAGAATTACATGACATTATTTGATGCCACATACTTTCACTTTTACTTAGTCGGTGCTCTTGTTTGAACAGGCGTTAATAGAAACCAAATACAAAAGGAAAAACTAAAACTGGAATGCAGCAACATATGACATTTTTAACATATAACATCAGGAGATGTTGGAAACCTGCCTAAAGAGATTTTTCTCATTCAGCTTTAGAAACACCCCCAAGTGACCTGATTAATGGAACGGAAGCTGCCTAGCTAAAGATTGTAATAATAACAACTCACCTAGAAGGTACGCTAACTGCCTGAATCCAAATGTTAGACTTGACATGCATGTTTAAACTTGGCGTGCTCTCTGGGGATTATTTGTTCAATCATTTATAAAGGTTTATCCTGCAAATGTCACTGTTATGAAGAGCGCTTGAGAAATCTTAATTGAAATGCAAAACCTGAAATCAAATGAATCAATAATGAAGGGAGTTGTATATAATTGCAACCACGGGTGTTCCTGTTACGCCATTCACCGGGACATGTGCCCAGTCAGCAGTGAGTGTGTAATACTGTCATCCACAAATTCACATCATACACATAAAATCCTAAAACTTTATTTATTAATATATTTCACATTATTAAAAAAAGTAGTATAAGTATAGGAAAAATACGGAAATAAAAAAAGAAAGAGAGAAGAGGGACACTTCTAACAAAAAGCATATTTCATAAACATCTTGCTTTTCCCTAATAAAGTAAAATCATATTTTCTCTCCCAGGAAATGTGGCTCCCAAATCTCCTAAAGCTTCCTCCCCTTGCTCAAAAGGATGCGAAGAAGCTCAAACTTAATCTTTCGTTTAATGGTCTTTATCCTTTCACTCTTAGCTTTCTCAGTCATCCCTCTCCCTCCAACTTGGATCCATGGTTCTGGGTTTTTGTCCAGGTAAGTCATTGTTGGCAGAATATTTCCAAGCACTGCACTTTACTAATGAAGATAGAGGGATTAATGTTTGAGATTATCAGATATAATCTCTGTTAAGGTTCCTCTACTGTAAGATTAAATCACTTTCTTAGATTTTCAAATGTTGACCTCAAGTTATCGAAGACTTTCTCTCTGCTCATCCTTTCATCACTGTTGACAATTGAGTTTCTCTTGATCCTGAGGGGAGCTCAGGATCAAGACAAACATGGGGAATTCAATCTACCTCTTGTTCAGATTTGTGAACGATAAAGGTTTTTGGCTCATGGTGTTAAGAAGTACTTCAACCCACTTTAATCACGTCACGTTGTCTGGGTTTATTAGAGTAGCAGCTTTAAATGTGGAGTTATAATGTTTTTCATGTCATTTGCCTCACTCACAGCTTGATGGATTGAAGACATAGGATAAAGAAAGAAAGAAACAACAAAGGTGAATAAATGTGTGTTTATGGAGTTTTCCTTTGGCTGTAGGCTTCCGCCGCTCATTACCTTATTCTTGTTTCACCTTCTCCAATTTCTGAACAAAAGGCAAGGCAACTTTTATCTGTGAAGCACAGTTTAATGACGGGGTGACTCATGATGAAAATAAAAAGCATCATTTAAAATAAAAAAGAAGAGAAAGAAATCAAATTAGATGAAACAGTTTTAAAACATGATCAAGGTAAAAAATTCAAGCTTAAAAGAAACAGAAGCAGATTTGAACGTCTAAATAAAAACTATTGAAATGCAGCAGAGAACAGGTGGGTCTTCAACCTGGATTCAAATAAATCCGCTGATCTGAGGCTTTCTGGGAGTTTGTTCCAGACATGTGCAGCATAGAAGCTGAACGCATCTTCTGGCTCTGACTCTGGGAACTGATAAGAGACCAGATCCAGATGACCTGAGGGTTCTGGTAGGTTTATACTGGGTCAAGAGGCCACTGATGTAGTTTGGTCCTAAACCATTCAGAACTTTATAGACCAGCAGCAGAACTTTAGTCTGTTCTCTGATGGACCGGCAGGTTTGTTTCCTAAGCGCAGGTCTGTCTTTTGGCCATCTCCCTTTAGATGAGAAGACAGCAAAAATAAATACAACTTCTCAACATTAAATTCTTTGGCATTTTGATTTTTTTTTCCTCTTAACAGCATTTCCTATGCCAATATCTTTCTGCAAACGCAATCCCAACTTATATAAAAAAAAAAACAAAATAAAACATGGTAATGGGGCTTTAAGCTGCCAATTCAGGGATCGAAATTGAGGAAAGGTCCTTCATCAAATGGCAAAAAAAGAAGTAAGATGCTTTTAAACAAATGTCTTTTTTCATCTGTTGTGTGTGTGTTTTTGTTTGTGTGCGAGAGATCTTAATTTACCTGAAAAGATGGAGGAGCTCTGAAAATGTCTCTTAACTTGGACTTGAGGTCATTTTAGAGCTGTAAATACACTTGCATACATATACCAGCTGTCTCAATGCCACTTCCTTGTCCCCACCCCATCCCCCTGGACTGAAGAGATTGTTTTTCCTTTCTTCCAACCGCCCACTGCTGACAACCCTCCCATGTGTCCATTCCCTTTTCCCCCTTAGTCTAATTATTTAGCAAGCATGGGAGGCAATCTGCTCTCCCTTGTTGCTGCTCAAGTGCCCATTAGAGGGAAGCGCTTCATCTTTGTAATGAAGTTATCATGCTAAATGAGTTGAAAAACTCTGCTGCTTTGCTCACATGTATTTGTGTGGGAGGGAGTGGGGGTAACGGGGTGTTGTTAGGTGACAAAAGCAGTAGTGCTGTAGGAGTGCCAGCAGAACAAAAAGAAAAGGCAGACTGTGAAAATAAAGTAATACATTCATCATCTTTGCCTATCTGTCTGTTCCTCCCCTGGGCTAGAACACCTGAGTCTGGTCTCATGGGCAAATGTAAAAATTTACTTGCATGTAAGGCGACACAGTTTGAGGTAAACCATGACATTTCCCTTACCAAGAAAATCTTGAATCCTCACCAGATGGTTAAAGGGTTTCAGTCTAACCAAATGGCATGAATGCGGACAGATGGGTCTATATTTAAGAAATAAGATTCAATTGTCCAAGATTGGTTACACAGTAACGCGTTACAGTAACGATATTACTTTTTGGAGTAACGAAGTAAAGCAGTGCGTTACACTTAAAATACTGGTAACGCATTTTTATCTTTATTTTTTATCTGTACCGCTTTGTTCATTACAGGTCACGGGTAAGCTTGGATCTATCCCAGCATTTTAGCAGGTGAGAGGCAGGTACACCATGGACAGGTCACCAGTCCATCATAGGGCCAACAAAGAAAGAGACAAACAACCATTCACACACGTACTCACTCCTAGGGAGAATTTAGAGTCAACAATTAGCCTAACATGATTGTCTTTGGACGGTGGGAGGAAGCCAGTGTACCCGGAGGGAAGCCATGCATACACGGGCAGTCACACAGTAACGATATTACTTTTTTGGGTAACGAACTAAAAATAGTGCGTTACACTTAAAATATTGGTAATGAAATAACTTTACTGGACTACAGTAATGCGTTTTTCTGCGTTACTCGAGCCGTGTTCGCCTGTGTGTAAAGTTCTCCTCTTTAAGTGGTGCGCACATGCTGCTGCCTGCGTGTGTGCTTGCCTGGGCACGTTGCCATAGAGATCGATTTGCGTGACGGAGCTGACGTGCACCAACTAAGAAAAAGAAAAATGCAGTCGGAGATACGGGGTTTTGGTCAGTGGCGATATTCACACTATTTTCAGGTCAATATAGTTTCAGTCCAAACTTGTGATGAAAGATCCTGTTTGCCGGTCCGTGGATGGAGTCCTTCAGCAGCCGACCCTCCTAAACAAGCTAAAAACATTTCCTGGAGCTCAGCAGCCAGTAACAGACAGAAATTAACAAGCTAGCTGCAGGGTTCATTGTAGGAGACATGCTCCCCCTGTCCATTGTTGAATCGCCCAGGTTTAGAAAAATACTAGATAAAATGATTATAAGACAAGTGTGTCCATCACTCAGACAGCCATGTGTTCTTGTGGTTTTAAAGTCGTTTTGTTTACAATGTTCAGTAAACACTATGCAGACAGGCAGTGATGATTGTTTATGTCTACACGGTAAATTATGGTCAAGTTAAGTAAAGTAATAAGTAGTGGCATTACTTTTCAAATGCCGTAACCAGTTAAGTAATTTCATTACAATTTACAGAAGTAAAAAGGAGTAACAAGTAACAAATTACTTTTTTAGAGTAACTACCCCACACTGTACACGGGGAGAACAGGCAAACTCCAGGGTGCGATGCTAACCACCACACCACCGTGCAAAAATCATATCAATGACTCTTAACAGTCTGAAGACAAGCAGCCATAACAGTTTGTTACAGTTTCTGATTACAGCAAACATCTTGCACTTGTAAGTAATCAGTTAAAGCACCACATTACAACAACATTCTTCCTTTGTTAACATGGACATAATGTCAAGTAGGCTTTTGACTTGATGCTGAGAGGAAAAGATGCAGACCAGGAAGACCTAAAGAAAGGTAATGCAAAAATACTGAAAGACACAAAATAAGAAAATCTCACCGTGTCCCCTAAAGGTCTCTGTAGAATGTCCAATACTTGACTGGCCAGGTAACTTCTGGTTAACAAACCTTGCAATAGTTTGAATTCTTTTGAGTGAAAGTTTTATTGCCAAACTAAGCCAACACTGATAAATACCAGGCAGACCAAGGCTCTTCTAACTAATCTCCACTTTTATTATAAGTCTTGTTCTGTCTCGATTTCTGTCCATATATTCCATAAAATTGTTGGAATATGGAATATATTACATAAAATTAGACAAATAAAATGCTAAGATTAGACTAAATTTTGCATTCATCAGGAAAGAAATGCATCCCCTTACATTACACACAAGGGAGCATAGTCCACATATCAGACAGGAGTCAAACACACGTTTGTGGAGGTGAGGCCTAAAGAATTATTTGTGGGAGTTAAATGAGCAGTTCAAGGGCTGTTAAAGCCATTATACAGGATGAGTTTTGAACCAAACGTCACTTTAATGTAGGCTCATGGATCAGCTTGAGGTATGTAGGTTTAAGGCATTAAATCGACAAGCTCTATATGAATGCAGTACATTTAGCTTAACAAATATTGCAACTTAAAATGTGATTCACCAAATGGATGAGAATCAGATTGTCAGATAACCTATCAGAGTATGAAACGTCAGTAATGCAAAACTTCAAATTTAGTGCGATGACATGAATCTTTGGGAGGTGATCAATGAGTTTGAATTGTGATCACTGCAGAAAATAGATGGAAATCCAGAGTGATAAGGAAAGAGAGGAAGAAGTGATGGGAAAGGACAGACAAGAGGGAGCCAGAGAAAGAGTAAAAAGGAGAGGAAGACGTGGCAGAAAGAAGGAAAAAAGGATTGGGTTAGAAACACTTATAACTCAGGACCATAGATTATGACAGCCCAATCTTCTGGGCTACTGCCTGAAAAATAACCATAAGCACCCAGCTTCCATGCACACAAATACACATATAAAGACATGCATGTAGAGGGAGATGGGGATAAAGTGGGGCAGAGAAATGAAGGGCTAGATGAAAGAAAAAATAGTGGAAAGAAATGGAAATCAGAGAAGGACATTGATGTATGCAGAAAAGGTTGAAGTGAAAACAAAGCAAAACTGTAAGCGGGATGGATGAGAGCTTAAAGAGCAGAGGAAGTGTGACTGTAATAAGATGCATTGTGGAAGTAGCAAATGGAAAAATAATGATAGAAAGGAACAAGAGGAGCAGAGCAAAGAACAAACAGAAAAGTAGGGTTACGTGGAGTTAAAGGCTTAATCTTGTTCTGCTGTGCACAGCACCATGTTGCTTTGACTGAAGCATTTAAATGTTTTTATTTCATGTAAACCTTGTGATTAAAAGTCTCTTTTACGCACCAGACCCAGACAGGGCAAAAAAAAAACCAAAAAAACATGACAATACAAGCTAGACTCAGTTTGGTGAGTATGTTATATATATATATATATAAATTTTTTATATAAAAAGAATTTTAGATGTTTAATATGTATGAGGGGTAAGCCAATAGGAAAACACCATGGCTATGTCCGAATGTGCACCTTACTCCCTACATAGTGCCCTATATAGGGGTCACGTCATTTTGTACGGGTGTCCAAATGTCCTGAGAGAAAAAAGTAGGGCACTCAAAATTACCCACAATGCATCTTGAAAAGTAGTGAGCCTAGATGGTCACTAGACGGGTCAATATAGACCACAATTCATTGCAGGCAGAAACATGGCGCAAGGAGGCAAAAAAATATTTTTTATTGAATAGATATGCAGCAAAGAATAAAATGCAACATAAGGAATAAAAATAAAAATATTTAAAAACAACTTTGGATTGGACATCTTGACGCACGTCGTAGGTGGCTGGGGTGACGACTGGTTGTCACATGGTCTGCGGCGAGGGAAAAATAGGCAGCTTCGTGTCCAAATCGCCACGAGAATGAGTGCACTATGTAGTGTGCTATATAGTGCAGCCCTATGTAGTGAACGAGGGGTTAGGGAGTAGGGTGGACATTCGGACACAGCCCACGACAGTCCACTGTCTTGAAGCTACAGCCATCGGCAAGGGACAAATAGCACCAACTATGCGTTTTCCCTGCAAGCCATTGCAGTGATTGGCATGGGAGGAGAAGATAAAGAAGAGACTTACTACCCTGGCAAGTTGGAAAATCTGTTAAATTGTTATTCACGTAAATGCACGACCCTTCAGTGCAGCAGCAGCACAGGAGCTTTTTCACCATTGCCATAAAAGTAAAAAAGGGGACTTAAAAGGTAGCAAGACCAGACAATAAAAAAAGGACAAATGCAGAAGGAAGAACATCAGGCTAGCCTTCCCCAGGTAGAAGACGCTCAAGAAAGAGAAAGATTTTAAAAGGAATGTTGAAGTTGCCAGCTTTCTCCTCGACAAGTAAGTCAATGGTACTGCCTAAATGAGCCTGAAGCTAACTTTTTTCATTCAGTTTTGTTAGACAGTGATGCCTGTTACCATGGGCAGCACAACTGTAGATTCTGCTTAAATACACCAGCCTCGTTGGTAAAGAAGTGTATGTTTACGTGGTTTTCTTTCGCTCTAGTCATGGTAAATGCTGGCTTTTTCAGTCACTGTAAAGCCAGACTAAAAGCTGGTGGGAAGGCTTTATAAGTTAGCTTTTACTGTGACAAAAAGCCGGTGCTGTGTCGAGGCCAGTTTCCCCGTCGAGATCCTTTCCTCCTGTCAGAACCTTCTTCTTTCTAAACACAGTATCTGACAGTGAATTTACGTCCACCAGATGTTTTCCCCCTGACCAATTATGATTCAGAGGAAACAACTTCACCTGAGTGTGTTAAGTTTGAAATACAATAACTGTGTTACTGGTTAATACATACTTGTATGTGTTTCATGGTGGTCACATATGTATACTGTTATTGTGAAGAGGGCAGAAGGCCGGTTGCTGGTATTGTGAAGTTAATGGAAGTAGGGGAACTGCTTTGCTGTTGGTTTTTCGTGGTTTTGAATAAAGTTAACATTCAGCTTCTGAAGAAAATTCTTTATGTGTAAGAGAGTTAACACTCTATTAACTATCTGAGACATGCATTCATCGGTGTTGTCAATGGAAGCATGTCTAGATGGAAGTAATTCTTAGACAATGTCTCCGATGCTATTTAAGTTAAAATTAAAGGAGCTAGTGTCCACCGGCAACAGAGCAGATAAAGAAAAGTTTATTTTTCCATCTTATTTTGACTCAGTCCAGACAAAAGAAAAATTTACCTACTTTAATTAACTTTTAAAAGTAATGAAAACAAACGCCTCAGTTGATCAAACTTGAAAACCAAAATTGTAAAATCCACCAGTGGACTGTGGTTATATAGCACTTTTTCTGAGCTACAGGAGGACTGCTCTCCCTCTTAGGGGAAGGCTCTGAGGTTCCTGTCATGTCATGTCATTTTCTGTACCGCTTGTTCCCATTAGGGGTCGCGGGGTGAGCTGGAGCCTATCCCAGCAGTG
>JBAMHW010000004.1:31178426-31195624 GCA_037177495.1 Rhadinocentrus ornatus
CTCCAGCGGTAGCGCCCTTCACCCAGGGCTCTCAGGCAGCAGCTGAGGATGTGCTCCAGGGTTCCTCTTTTCTGGCAAAGGGGGCAAGCTGGTGTCTCCACCCTTCCCCTTTGCCCTACCATAGCGAGGTGTTCTACCATAACCCAAACCAAAATTAATATTTTAGAAAATTAGGAGTTTTCACTGAGCAAGCCAGAAAAAATGGGTTTTTATTGTTGACAAAGTCAAAAAAAAGTTTATTTAAATTTAAAAAAGTTATAAATGGAAATGAACTACAAAGGAAAAGTGTGTGGCTTAACCCCTAAACCCCTTTGGCCTCCAAGCAGAGCTTCTCTCTTTAGCCTCATAAAGTAGACCTATGTAACTTTCAGACCTTAAAAAAATGTGTTTTCTTATTTGTTTTGATGGCACAGGGACATTTATCATGTACATTTCTGGAGCCGTTATTGCCCAGCGTCTGGAGCAAACAGCATTAAACAACTTCTTCCTCCAATGGCTGCATCACTTTGAGTTTCATTTTACACTCCAGCAGCTGGATATCAACACACTGGTTGATTCATCAAAGAAACACATCAGGGCATTTTGGGAGGTAAGAGAGGAAATAAAAAGAGAGAAAGGGACAGAGCAAGAGATTAGACAGGAGTCAACACTGGACTGAACTTAATTTGCTGAAGAGAACAGGCAAGATTGATGCCGAATTAGCCGTCGTTAGGGGACACCTCACTGAGGAAATCTGTCCAGTAGTTCCTTTGTAAAGCTGTAAAAGCACTCACTTTTTTTACATTTAAAAATCCTTTTTACAAGATACCAATCCCAATAAAGTTTATTGCTGGTGTATATTTGTCATGTGACCAATCACTGAAATGTACATACTGGTTCCTTCATGGGAAAAACACAACAGTACAGCTTCATGCCATGAGATATGTTGTTACTATGTGGGTGAGAGACTCACACATAAGTTAATGTTCTCTTTCCAGCACTCTGGTGTGCAAACACATGCACAAGTTTTACAGGCGTTTTCAGTTGTGAGAAAATTGAGAATCCTCTTACATTATACTGTAAAATATCTTCACATCTACTTGGACTGGCTGCAGTCTGAGGAGGACCCAGGATAGCATGTTAGGCATGCAAGTTTCAGCTGCATCCATCAAAACTAAGTCCGCCTCTCCATTTTACCACCTTCTGTCCATCCATCATTCCCTCTTTGTCTCTTGTTCTGCTTCCCTACCCTCACTGCTCTCCTCCACTATCTTCTGTCATCTCTTCCACCTCTCTTTTATGCTTTCACTCATCTTTTTTCTCTAACTTTTAAGCCAACCTCTGCCTTTTAGTGCTCTGCTCCAGATCCATCTTAGCCACGTCTCTCCCCTCTGGTCTCCCTCCCAATCTTCTCCATCTACCTAAAATTTCCTTCTGTGTGTCTGTTTCCTTGCTTCACTGTCCCCTCCATTTATCTCCCTCTAAGCCTGCTTCTCATCTTCAATTTCTGAATTTCTAGCTCATTGAGCACTTTGTGCCCTTTTCCAGCATGCTGCTTTGAATCTTATTACTTCCACCTCCCCCTTCTGTGTCAGCCTTTCTTGTTTTTTTCTGTTCTTGCCCCTCACTCTTAGAACTATTGCTATTTTGTGACGTCACCAGGTCCTGGATGTCAGACCTGTATCCCACAGCTCTCATGTCTAGTTTCTTTGTGATGTTTTTACACCAGAATTCATGTCTTTCATAGAATTTTCCCATTTGGTTGCAAATAATAAATTAGCTATTTCAGTGCCTTAACTTTCATTATAAACTTGCTGTTTATCTTCATTATTCTTGACTTTAATTTAACTAGCAATTTGAATTTGATGAGAATCTAAGTGGGAAATCAATGACAGATCTGGGCTTTCACCTGGATTCTCTCAGTCAATCAGTTTAATGGAGCGCGTATTTAGGAGCATAACCTTTCTTGTACAATTACTGTGTTTCCATTTGGGAAACACAGTGAATGCACAAACAATCTTCTGTCTTCCCAAAAGTTTCATCTGTCCTGCCGGTGTGAGTGCAGAGACTGCAGATGTGTGTGTGTGTGGCAGGTGCCATGAGCGTGGACGGTTGTGTTCGTGTGAAACTTTCAATATCATAACTCACTGGAAACCTCTTCATTACGCTGCACTGGGGCCTGCAGCCGTTTGAAAACAGGCCAAATACTCGATGAGAGATGAAGAGAGGAAGAGGAGGGAGGAGGAGAAAAGGGGAGAGGTGAAACTCAGAATGGGTTGTTGATATTAAACAGCAGCTGCTCTGACATGATGCAGCTATATTCTGTCCACACACACACACGTAAAAGCATGTTCATGGGCACATCTACGTCTGCTGCCTCCCACAGAGTTCTGCACTAATCCAATTCACAGAATTAAAAGCTGAGGGATGTTTTGCATCTTTACCTCCGTAACCCATATCCTCCTGTTTTTCCTCTCCTTTGCTTTCTCTGGTTCAATAACAAGGATAAGCGCTAAGATTAATTCTCTAGTTGTGGATGGGTGTTTAATAATCCGCCGCTTGTCTTTGGGACATAGCTCAGACGAAACACACTGAATGAATGAAACACAGAGGAAGGAGATAAGCGGCACGAGGACATACATTTGGAGTGGAATGAATAGATCCTGCTGAAGTTAAAAATGAGAATAAGTAAAGAGCAAATCAAATGAAAATAATCAGATGAGGTGAAAGCAAGGACTAATGGAAATAAGTTACGCAAGTGGAAAGCAACAGATCTGTAGCACATATCAGCCAGATGAATGGACCATAAACTTGTCAAACTGAGTCCAAGTGAAACTAAAAGTCATTTTTGCAAAGAAATCAGTAAACAATGCATCCTTGTATAGGTTTACATACAGTTCACTCATCATGGGCATGAATGTAATGATGCAGCAAAGAGGGGCTTTTAAAGATGCTTTGAACTATCTGCGGGAAGAATTATTTAATCTTTTTTTTTTTTTTTAGACCTGTCCTGTCTAGCATCATAGCAAGCAGAATGATAGTCTGGTTGCTGTATTGTGCCAAACAGTACAGGCCAAATTCTCGATGAGTTTTTGGGTACTCACTTATACCCTTATGGGTATAAGGCTCCTCTTGATAGTCTGATTCCTTTATTTATTTATTTACTTTGATTCATGGAATCTATGGTATCTTGCTGGACCCGACTAGAGGGGACAGAAAAAGAAGGAAGGCTAAAGGCAAAGCAGAAAGAAGAAAGAGGAGACAAAAACACCACAGACAGAAGCAACGACTCTTCAATCCACACTAATACCAGAAAAATTAAAATTAAAGGGAAAATTCTTCAAAATTAAAACTCTAACATTTGCCAAACATATAAATATGGCAAACTGATATTTGCTAGTAAAACTTCGGTTTACTAGCACGACTTGATCAGATACCTCAAGTCTCCCCCTTATGCTCCTTCTACAACCTTCAGGCAGGATTATGATCAGATATTTTACAGCTTTTCTTGGCAGAATTTGGAAAAGCTCAACTTGACTTGTGGTTTCATGGCATGAACTCATCCTGATGAATTCTGAGGACGTTCTTTTTCAGTATTCCATCCAACAACACAGTCAAGTAATTCCATTTCATTTCATTTAGCTTAATGTTTACAGCACAAATTCACTACAGTCATCTCAAGACACTTTTATGGGTACAGAGCAATTAAATGCAACTCATTACAATCCAGTTATTTTCCAATTAAAACAAATACATTACATGATCCACAGTAAACTAACTTATTTATATAAGCCAGTTCATAACAAATCATTGCTAAAGTAATGAAACCAACAGATCGCACTGAATTGGAGGTGAAGACAATAAGTAAGAGGGATCAACAAAAACTTTACCAGAAGTACCTGCTGGCGCACACAACCTCTGGTCATCGTGGCCAAAGATCTCATTCACATCTGGCCACAGAACTTTCCTCAGTCTGTTTTATGGTGCAGATGTTCATTGTTTATTTTGGAGGTGGTGCCTCGTCTTTCAAACAGTCTCTGATAGTCACTGATAATGTAAAACTTGTAACAAGCCATCAACACTGAACTGTGTATAGAAAATGGATGGATGAAAACTAACAAACTTCTGCCTTCTACCTTAGAGGCCATTATTATGTCCTGATTTATCGATATTTTTTACTGTCTGATGCATGAATTAATAATAAAGAGTGACAGATGTTTTTTTCACATACAGAAATTTACTTCTACAGAGACATACAGTGATGCTTTCCCGTGTCTCTAATCTTGTTTGACTTTTTACTCAGTTAACTAAGTTTCATCCAATCAATAAAAATATGTATAAAATATGTTGTCATTTTTATATAAAAGAGATATTCAATAAATAATTGTTTGTCCTATTGATTACTAAGGTAAACTTGGTAATTACAATGTATATATATATATACACATATATATATATATATGTGTAAATGTATTTATTCTTCTGTTAGTTGCAGTGTCTTGGATGACCTACTAATGTCTGTTGAAATCCCTAATTTGCCAAAATACCATCCACATCCATACATATACTAGAAACCTTTAGAGAGGCGTCCACTGTGGACACTATGCCTCAAAGGGTTAATCCAGTTGTTTTCCCATAGCAATACCTAAACCTTATAGGTTGTTTGTTTACCCTTAAATGCAACATTTGGCTGAAGTAACAGAGGCTGCAGTTTCAGGTCACTTGCAATTTAATTTACAATAAGTACTCCACAGGAGAATGAATTAGCATTCATGCCATTTCCTGACACAGAATGTTAACCCTGCTCTCTGCCGTTACCCTAAAGCAAACCATTTTGGCATCACAAAGTAAAGTGACTTGGTAAAACTTAAAAATTTATCTAAATATAAAATGATGCAAAACTGGCAAAAGTAGCACTGAAAATTAGGGTCCTGGAACCTCCTGGAACAACACCTGGGGTCCTGAAACTGTAGCCTCGGGTACAGCAGAGAGTCCTCTAAACTAGAGGCCCTAGAGGTGGCAAGAGGTATCTCATGCTTCCAGTGAGGAAGTTTGTCACTTCCTTACAAAAACTCTTCTTCACATCTTAGAAAACTGTTTTGTCGAGTGGAGAACGATGAGGAGGGGAATGTAGGTGGTGGCTATAATTAATTTATTCACCACTCTAACTAAAGCAGAGCTGCGTCTTCTTGCAACTTGAGCAAAAGGGTTAAATTTTGGACATGGTCTGCTGTGTAACAGTCTGCATTTTTTCGAAAATAAATAAATAAAATTCCTCTTTAACTTTTGTGACTTTATCTTCCTCAGCACAAAGAGCTGCGTGAGGCTGTGTAACAAGTGACAGCTGTCGTTCAGCTGCCCTCATTAAGCCATCTTAGCACAGTGATGAATCCTGACAGGACCACCTTGTCAGCAGTTTGGCTCCAACCCTGAGTTGTACTCGCTGCACTGAAAACTGATTCTCACATGACTTTCTGTTTTAAAAGTCTGAAAGAATCAGGTGTATTTTTGTCTCAGAACACACTGAGGACACATGTCTGAGCGCTCTGGCTGTGTTATTTTTATTGATAGATGCTGAGAGGCCGCTGCCTTTCACAGTCTTGAAATGAGGTGAAAGCACCCTCACAGCGTCTATGCAAGTCAATATCTTGACTTTAAAGAAATTGACAAGTTGTTTTTTAAAAAACAAATCCCTCAATTTTGACATGTGATCTTGTTTGTGTTGCGCTCCGTCCCTCATCTAGTCTTTTCCTTGTCAGACAGGGCTACTGTCTGATTTTATTCCACAACCACAGAAAAAAAAAAGCAAAGTGAGAGACGGCAGGAGGAGAATGACACATCTGATATTCTTTATTCTCAGCTATCTTCTTTTTCTTGTTGTTGACTGTATTCCACTTTTTTTTATTTAACTCTGCCCAACCTTCATTTTCTCTTTCGTCCTCCAGCACTCCATCTCCCCTACCGTCTTCCTCTTTATGGTTGTTTCTCAGATCTCAAAGAAGAAAGAAGTGATTTTCATTATCAAACTCTACTCCTCTCCTCCTCCACCTCCTCTTCTTCTGCTTCACTCTCTTCTGACAGGCCTTTAATTTGTTTCTCAGACAGCTTTTCACCTTGATCGGGACACTAAATCCGCCAATTAAAACGCCCAAATTGGTACTGTGGGGGCAGCTTGAGGATGGGATGGTGAGCAACGGCAAAGGTGATATATACGACACCGATATATGCCACCTTTGTGTGTGTATGTGTGAGTGTTTTGACAGCAGGGATTGGTTATAGCTGGCGAGCTTAGTCCATCTGTCAGAGGGTCCCCAGCCCAAGGCTAAAGGTGCTATCTGTCATACCAGATGACAGAGACTGGGAATCCATGACAGGGGGGTTATCATATCACAGCACCTAGGAAAGGAAATACAGCAGAAGGAAAGAAGGATGGGTAGAATAAGGGAGAGAGGAGGTTCAAGGGATAGAGGAGATAGTGTGTGAAATGAGATGTACAGTAAAACACAAATGAAGAAATAGGATTAAGAGGGTGGGGGGTAAAAACAGAGGAGTTGGGCAGAAGAGCAAGACCTGGAGGAAGGAAAACAAATGTAGTAAAAATGAGCGACTTGGGGGAAGAAAAGCACATGCTGGCCCTAAATCAGTAATAGAAGAAGGTAGGAGGTAAGGTTAGAAGTGAGAAGCTGTATCTATAACCAATTGTGGATGGAGGGATGAAAGAAGAGCGAGTAACTGGAAAGTGCAGGAGAGGAAAACGAGGGAAGGGGAAAGTGGCATTAAAATCAGAGAAGATTTGCTTGGTGGTGCTTTCACAAACTTACACACACACATTCACACACTCACGCAGACACAAGGTGTAACTCTCTTTTCAATTACATGTGACAGCTGCTGTTCCCCTGATCCATGCAGCTACTGTGGCAGTGGTGACAGGAATTATGGTGGAGCAGACAGGTGAGTCAGAGGGGACTGAGAGGAGGGAGAGGTTGGTGAAATATGTGAAAATGGACAGGAAGCCAAGGATAAGTAGAAGTATAAGCTGGTCAAAACATTTTTATGAGAAATATGTCCTATAATAAATAATGCATGATATTTAAATTGAAGATTGGAAAATGGTACGGGATCATTCATGCATCTTATAGCTGCAAAAGAAAAGAGAAAACTTTAAGTATGGCAAGAAAGAAGTGACACTTGATGCTCAATTTCTAAACAACTAATTTCCCATAACAAAAACAGCTTCAACTTGTTAAATGGGCAATGTTGCTCAATAATGTGGCATATATGTGCTAGGCCACATGCAACTACCAGCAGTCTACAACTGACTGGTCTAAGTTTTTTTTTGCATGTTTTTGCTTTTATGCTTTTTCTCTCTTTGGATTTACTAAGCAAATAGCAGTCACATGCATACAGAGAAGTGACAGCTCAGCGTGAAGCATAAACTTTGCACCAAATAATCCTATCATGGTGATTCTGAAGAACTTGGAAAGAAGAAACTTTAACTGCATAAATCAATTGAACTATTTCCAATTCATTACTGCACACACAAACAGGCAAGTTTATTTGTATAGCACAATTCAATGACAAGGTAAGTGAATTCACAGAAACATTGAAACCTCAGAAAATAAGAAGCATAATTTAAAATTAAAAGCAAAAGTGAAAAGAAAAAAAGAAGAAACATTAGATTAAAACCTAATTGTACAAGACAATACAAAGTGCTTTACACAAAACATAAAAACATTACAGCAAGGTGCAGAAAGAAATCAGGTGTATTAGAAAAACAAAGATTAAAACGATTAAATTCATTACATAAAAACAAAGATAAAAATTAAGTTAAGATTTCAGCGTAAAAGAAGCAGTGCAGATTTACACCTAAACAAAAACTACTGAAATGCAGCAGAGAGCAGGTGGGTCTCTAACCTGGAGTGTTTCAGCTGATCTAAGGCTTTCTGGGAGTTTGTTCCAGACATGTGGAGCATAGAAGCTGAACGCAGCATCTCCATGTCTCCATGTCAGAGGTTCTGACTCTGGGAACTGATAAAAGACCAGATCTAGATGACATGAGGGTTCTAATTGGTTCATACTGGGTCATGAGGACACTGATATATTTTGGTCCTAAACAATTCAGAGCTTTATGGACCAGCAGCAGAACTTTAAAGTCTATCCTCTGACGGACAGGCAGCCAGTGTAAAGCCTGATTTCTTCAACTGGTATGTTTCAGAAGAGAATATTTAACTTGATTTATCTGTAAGATTTAGTTACTTTGACATAAGAAATGCATGAAGCTCAGGAAAGGTAATTCAACTTGTATAAGATTAAATATTTTATTAATGTAGAGGTGAAATGGTGGGTTTTATTTCACCTCCCAACTTTAGCTCAGTTAAATGTTTGGATGAATCACTTTGACGAGGTCTCTCTGGGCTCCAAAATTATTTTCCTGAATCTTAAATCAATCAACCGAGAAAATAATCAGCAAATTTTAATCATAAGTTCCAGCCTGACATGAAATGATATTAACAATGAGCTGTGGGATTTTAAGTCATTAAAATTACATCCTTACATGAATAAAATAATAACAGAAATGTAATAGTGTCGGAGTCTCAGGGGTAGTTTGCATTGCATACTATGTGGGGGAGAGTTTGCACATTACAGTTAAAGTAGTTAGTCAAGTCCTTGAATATTTCTTCCACTACCAACATGCTAAGACCTAAAATTAGATGTACCTGAGTGGTAACGCTTTCACTGTCTGCAAAATAATGCCACCAGGGACTCTATGCACAAACATTTTATAGTGTAGAGAACATGATTCAGAAATCATGACAGTCATATTAATATTTGCTGAGAGCAAGTAAATAGTTGAAATCTACTGTTTACTATTTATTCGTATCTGAACTGAGGGAATCCATAAGCATAATACCAAAACTAAGGGAGCTGAAGTTTATCAGTCAGTTTATCTGAGCTGTGACTATAAATGTGACTAATTTAGTTTGAAAGTTAGTTTGAGAGTAAAGACATGACTCAGCAGGAAAACAGTATGAGGTGCTTCATTGAGACATGGCTGCAATAACAACTCCTTTCTGCTGGACTTTCAGACTTTCAGGTGCAGGACAAATAAATATTAAATTTGTAGTAAATAATATGTAGCCAGGTAATAAATTATTAATACAATGTCTCTCTTAGCTATAGAGGATACCCCGTTTTGGTGTTTACAAAGTGTTTTTATTCTGTTATGCAACATTGTTTATGGTTAATTGCTGTTATTGTTTTTTTTAAGTATTATTTTACATGTTGTGAGTTCTGCAATGTTTGACATTTTGTCAGTCTCTACGTGCGACGCAGCAAGCATAGTAGAATCACAAGAAACTGCAGGGGCAATAATGAGCAGTGTGGCTGCAACGGTACAAAGAAGAAGAAACTGGGTCATACTGTATTTAATCGCAGCACAGACCACGCTTTCTAATGCCCTGCTTCCTTTTAGGTCCGTCTCTTTCTGAGAATGTACATTAATTGAATTTTATAATCATCCACCATCTCCATGTTTGCTATTGTCTGAAACTGTTGGAACTTGGAAGTAAACTCTGAGCTCTGGTGGATGTATTGGCTAGCAATCATGCAATCATTAAGGACGCATGGAGGTATAAGAGCTGTGATTTGTTTGAAATGGATGTACGTATTTACATATGTAAAGAGGAGCATGAATGGGCTTATATGGGACAGTTGCACCAGGATAGTTTTGAACACTTATTTTGCTTTCACATTGCGCTTTATTCAAGTGGAAAAATCCCCCAGAACAACTTCACTCAGTTACGACAGTGGGTTGCGACAGGTAACATTTAATGTCCACTAACCAAGAAAAAAGAAAGACATCAGGCTTATTGATTGACTTAGACCAAAAATTGCTTATTCATTGTCAGTAAACAATGGAGAAACAATACATTCATGCAATCTTAGGGTTTCTGTTTCTACTTTAGTGTTCAAACCTAATGAAATTTTCACAAGAATCTGTCCATCATCAACAGCAAAAGTTCCATCGTGTTAACTCTACAACACATTTTACATCACTTCCTGTGGATGGTCCATTTACTTTCACACTGCAAGCAAACTTCACCAGGATTCACTTGGAGATCAACTGAGACTCCCAGTCTTCCATCCCATTGTATGTTGGACATTGTTTTAGATGCATGGAAGATGCTAGTAAGAAACCGTTTTCTGAACAGAGGAACTTTGTTTCTGATCAAAAGGTAAATATACACAAAACTGAAGTTACATTTAAAGAGGACTGTCATGTCCTCAAATGAATAGCAAAACCTGCTGATTGTGTCATCGCCAATATATGACATAAAGAATCTGTTATAAACTACAAGTATATGTAAATTTATACATTTAACTGCTAGTTTAGGAAGCTGTTTTGTTTGTGTATTTTTCAGTGAATGAATGAATACAAAAATAGTCGTCAGGAGCTCCTGCCATTACAAATACATAACAGAACATAATACATAAAATTTAAAAATTGTTAGTACTGATAATAAATTTCTGCAAGTGAACCCCAGTTAATGTGTCCTCTGACACATAATTTACCGGGCCATATATGGATGTTGTAATCCTGACCATGTCACCACAAAGGAGCATTTCTTCACCTGGATGCCGAGCTTTTCTTTGTGCCTCTGTCCATGTCATCAACTGAGAGAGTTCACCTGTTTTTTGTGTGAGCTTACATGCAACACAGTTTTAACCCAACTGCTACATTTAAACTCTGAAAATCTTTGTCTTTTTTATATTTTATTGTCCTTAATAATTTATATTACAAAAGTACAATGCACCTTTGGGGGATCAAAAAGTTTAATTCAGTTCAAAGCTGTTAAATTTTATTACTTCTTTTTGTTAAATCAAGTACTACTTCATCTGCTTAAGTGGACAAACCATCCTGTGATTTTGTAATGATACATTTTCTGATGCAAAGCCAGGGCACATCATCAGTGACGTATCCTGAGATCACTGGGTGTTTCGGGTCTCTCGAACATCAGACAACCTCCCTCAGGCAACCCTGCCACAGCCACATTAGCTCGTCTAGAATTCCTGCTGGAGAAGTGACACTTTGCTGAGTGAAAGTGTATTGCGTAGAGCGGTGGTTTCCAACCTGCAGTCCCTGATACCCCAAAGAGGTCTCCAAAGATCACAGGGGGTCTGTGAGGCTTTGACTGTACAGAGTCAGTGTGATTGCTAAAATTAAGACCATTAAGACCATGAAGCTTGGGTGTATCTATTTAAACTTTTCATCAATTTGAAATTTAGTTGACATGGATCCAGCGTTTTGGGAGCCCAGCATTGTAACTTTTAAAACCAGGTCCCAAGGTGCATAAACAGGGCCATCTGTATCTGCTTATACAAACATATTTTGAAACATAAATCCTTTGTCAAAAATGAAAAAATGACTTATTAGGCCATTCCTTGTGCATCTGATCAATTGTGTCCATGTATTGGGTGGCTTTGTGAAGTCAATGAGCTAGTGGAGATATGTTACTGGTGGAGTTCATGTCCATCCTGGTAGTCTTTAATTGGTCTGCACCACTTCATTAATGAAACATGTCTAAGAAATGTCATATTGCAGATGATTCGGCCCTGTTAAAAAAACAAAAGAAAAATTAAGTTTATACATTGATAGCTACCTTATACTCGTTTTATTGAAGGACAAGAATTAGAATTTACAGGATGCATCATTTGTGGTGAGAAGATAAGTCAAAAGCATAAAGTCAAGCACGGTTTCAGCATGGGGTGTCACAGCTTCTTGGTAGTTGCTTTAAGGAGGTCTTCGTGGAAAATAAGTTGGGATCCACTGGGCTAGTGGATATCCAGAAAGTTTGACTGGAACACATCACCATCTCTACATTGTTTGAGTGATGTTGGGAGTCTTTTCCAGTGGGGTTTCTCCTATTCACTGTTCACCTTGCAACTTCATTCTGTTTGTATCTAGACCATCATGTCTAATGAGCAGTTTCTTCTTTCTAAGTGTTTCTTACTTCTTCTGGCCTACTAACATTTACTCTCCTTTTTATTTTTTTTCCTTCCTCATCAGACAGTGGAGAGGACTTTGTCTTCCTCTTTGTGCTTCTTCAGTGCTGGAAGGTTTCTTGCTGCTTTCTCGGTTTCATCTATTTGTTTGCCTCCCACCTTTGGCTCTGTTTGTCAGGTTTAAAAAACCCACCTGGTACAGATGGCAAGTCGATTCAGCACAAAGAGATGCCTCTTGTTTTTTCCTCCACCTTCAGAGAGTTTATTTTAGTCTAATTACATTCACACACAAGCTAAATGAATTGCCAATGAAAATCTATCTGGTCTGGTAAGTGTAATCCTTGATATCAGCAAACGATACTAATGATTTGGTAGCATTTGGAGAATTCCAAATGTTTGGAATCCTGCAAAATGATGATTTTGGATGATAGGAAATAATGAGATATATTAAAAAAACATGTACCTATGTTGTTTGCCCTCTTAAGGCTTTTAAAATAGTGTTTATTTAGTTCACATCAGAGGCTGTCTTACATAGTTGTACAGGAGAGATAAAAATCACATATAAGCTAAATATTAAACTTTGCATGTTTAACCGGGCAGAATATCGGATAAAGAGGCAAACAATGTGAAGACACGAACAAAACGAGAGAAGCATCATTTAACGTTAAACTTAGTTCAGTCTTTTTCTAACAAAAACAGCAAACACAGTGGAGAAGGTTGGTGGTTGGCTGTAAACTACTGTTATACAGTACGGATCACACACAGACACACACACACTTGTGTGCACACTGAGATGAAGGGATTTGGGATTTGAAGAGAATAAACTGTTCACTCTTTTGGAGAAAGTCTTTAGCGTATCTGTACTGTGCAAGCACGCTGCTCACTGTGTGTTTAACCTGCTTCCCTTTGGGGAGGCTTGTGGGTGGTTTTACAAAGGAATGACAGGATCAAAAATAGGTGTAACATGCATGCACACTAACACCTGCAAAACCTGATAGACACACATTTGTAAACCCAAACTCATACTATGTGCTCTAAGTGACTGCTTGTACTCACTCCGTGGGCTGCCTGCAGGCCCACCAACACAGCCATCATTAACAGGGTCTGCTTTTAGAGATATCGTGTCTGAAAGTGATGGTTCAACAAATTTTGTTGTTTATGTTGTTCACTTCAGATGCAGTCCAGTAAACCCAAACTGTGACAGTTTATTTAACATTAGATGCCAAATATTAAGTATAATTGCGGCTACACGGTTTCCATTGTTTAATAGTGAATTCAAATAAATAAATGAAAATGCTACTAATGATTTCCATTTTCTTTCTGCTTTGCATCTTTAGGTTTCTCCAGTACATTGTTTTATGATCAAACATCCAAACATAAAAGCTTTTTGAAAAGTTGAAATTTGAATTATTTTTTTTTATTTCTAATTTTAGCATTATTACTGGTAGCAAACAAGCATGCTGACATTTATTCATCATCACTGATCATCCGTAGTGTGACTGCTAATCAGTGCAAGTGAAGGTGATTCTCACCTGAGCTCTGAATTGTAGGATAAAATTATGAAAATGTTTAATAAAACTGTAGCTGAGTGACAAGTTTTCATCAGATTATGGTAAAAAAAAAAGCTGAAAAATCTTTCTAATTTAGTAAATCAGTCACGTTCATGCACGGTTCAGTAACACAGAAAATGATGCACTTATACTTCCATGTGTATATTTTCATGCTTGATGAAGTAGACTGCTAAAATCTAAAATTATGACTCAAATTCAGAGTAGATAAAGTCTGTTTCCTGTCAGTAGAGACAAGTCTTTCTTAATTTTCTCTCAGTATTGTTTTTTTTTTAATTTTTTGTCATCTCTGTTGAACACTGTTCATAACTGAGCAAATCTTCAACGCTATCTGTCACAGAGGAAATTTATGAAATTATGGGATGGGATTATCTCCTTTCTTTTACAAATAATTTGTCCCCTATGCTACAGAAACAGCTATTATAATGGAATATTACCCACCTATATGAATGTTTCATACATAAATCTGAAACTTTGTATCAAGTTAGAGTCTCATATGCAACAGCACTGACAGGAAGGGACACCTGGACACAACTTTACACAGCAGGAGAACAGACCAACATAAAGCCCCCCTCTTTTATTGCAGGCAAAAACATGAACATATGGTTGACTTTCTATAATACAGTCAGCTATACAGTGAACATAATTTTGTCTCTTCAGACGCCAGAGAATTTATGGAAGCCTGTCATCACCATAACAGCGCCGAGCGGAGACAACACTGATGCGCTCAGTGCCCTCAAGCTTAACACGACTTTTTGAAGTATGGTGTAACTCATAAAAAGAACAAACATCCAGACCTGCGATACAACAGTCAGGAATTTATATTGAGGACAAAATGTGGTGTTAACATGCAAAAATTCCCTTTTATGACAGAAAGATTTAACAGCCCAGGATTAGCTGTGGTCCAACATTTGCAGACATAACTACTTTGCTAAACTGAACATAAAATAAAAAATAAAAAAAACTGTGTGAACTATGTATAAACACCTGTAATTTCTTATAAATGAGACTAAAAAAAGACTCAACTAAATGTCTATATATGCAAACATGTAAATAAAGAGCTGCCATCCACAACATTTAATTATAACTATTAATGATGAAGAAAAAGTAAATCAGACCTTGAGAAATGGTTTATTACTGAGCTGACAGATTAGTCCATTGAATAACTTAAGCCAACATGGAATGCATTAATATTTATTCCATCTTAACATCATTACTAATCCATGTTTTACTCGGCATACCAACCTGCCATTTTATTTGAAAGGAAATGATCAACATTAAGGATTTATGTTAATTTTGTGTATTTAATTAAAAATATAATTTAACTTGACTTTTTTTTTTCACCTGAAGTACTGCTGTGTTTTGAAACATTTATGTTATCAAAATAAAACAAAGATTTGGTAATTTCTATTAATTGTTCATTTATAATGTGCTCATTTATTTAGCAGTAATTACAGATTAAATTATTAAAAATATTATTAATCATAGATTGGATTAAAGAAACTACTGAAAGTTTGGCCGTACTTTTCCACAGTGAAGCTGATGCTGGTGAGATGAGGTGTTGTCGAGCGCGTTTGAGCTCCCAGAGGAAACTTGGATGTGTTTGGAGGAGGAATGCATGTATGAAATTGCAGCAAAGTTACTGATGTGAGCATATTGTGTCCTCCCGGTCAATATACAAGCAGCTGAGTGAGCTTCAAGTAAGGAAGACATGACTGATCTAAACCATAATAATGTAAGCTGCAATAGTCCAACCATGACTAACAAGCAAATGGATGACTTTCTCTCTTTTTTCTAGGCAGTTATAGAGCTTAGCTTTTCCAGACAGCATTAAATGAAAAAAAAACGAAAAAAAAAAACTTTTAAACCAGAACAGCAGCTCAGTGGTCAAAAGAGTTATCAATAATTGCTCTAAGATTTTTAAACCACCATTTTAGCTTTTCTTTTCCTTCAGCTTTGGAAAGTTTAACACCATTCAAGCTTTTAAATCTTTTACAGTTTACTTGCAGCAGAGGTGCCCAAGTCCAGTTCTTGAGATCATCGATCCTGCAAATTTGTAACTTTTCTTGTAAATTTTCTTATTGTGATGTCTATCTTTATCTTATCCTTTCTTTATTTGGTATGGAGTGACTGTGCGCACACAATTTCCTCCGGGTTAATAAAGTATTCTGATTCTGATTTTAGATGCAACTCTCCTCCAATGCACCTGAATCATGCGGATGAGAGAATTCATCCATTTGATTCAGGTGTGTTGGAGAAGGCATGAATCTACAAGGATAATAGATATTCAGGACTGGACTTGGGAACCCCTGATTCACAGTATCACCTTTAGATTTTAAAGGGACATTAATCTGTACGTCCACTGGATAAGCAGTGATGAGAAATGCCTGCTTTTTAAATGCAGACACCAGTGGCAACATATAGAGAGAAAACAGGATAAATCTAAATTGGATACTTGGATCCCACAACTCACCACCAGGTGGTGATCAGTTGACAGCTCCGCCCCTCTCTTCACCCGAGTGTCCAGGACATGAAGCAGCAAGTCCGACGATTTGACTACAAAGTCGATCATCGAACTGCGGCCTAGAGTGTCCTGGTGCCAGGTGCACATGTGGACATTCTTATGCCTGAATAAGGTGTTCGTTATGGACAATCCATGATGAGCACAGAAGTCCAGCAACAAAACACCACCCGGATTTAGAGGTGGTGAGCCCACAGGAGGGGAGGCCCATGTCATCCTTTTGGGCTGAGCCCGACCGGGCCCCATGGGGAGAGGCCCGGCCACCAAGCGCTTGCTTCCGTGCCCCACATCCAGGCCTGGCTCCAGAGGAGGGCCCCGGTGACCCACGTCCTTGCTTTGTCATCATCATAGGGGTGATCAGAAAGAGATTCAAGTCCCATCTCCAGCAGAGCTTCAAGCATGTCCTGGGTGAGGCGGGGGAGATTGTGTCCGAGTGGGCTGTGTTCCGTGCCTCTATTGTCGAGGTGGCCAGCCGCAGCTGTGGCCGTAAGGTCGTCGGTGCCTGTCGTGGCGGTAACCCCCAAACTCGTTGGTGGACACCAGCAGTAAGGGATACCGCCAAGCTGAAGAAGGAGTACTACCTGGCCTTTTTGGGCTGTGGGACTCCAGAGGCAGCTGATGGGTATTGGTGGGCTAAGCGGAGCGCAGTTTTGGCGGTCGCCAAGGCAAAAACTCGGGCATGGGAGGAGTTTGGAGAAGCCATGGAGAATGACTTCCGGGCGGCTTCGAGGAGATTCTGGTCCACCATCTGGCGGCTCAGGAGGGAAAGCAGTGCTCCGTCAACACTGTGTACAGTGGGGATGGGGGGCTGCTGACCTCGACTCGGGATGTTGTGAGGTGATCAATACTTCGAAGACCTTCTCAATCCCACCAACACGTCTTCCGATGAGGAAGTAGAGTCTGGTGTAGCTGGTGCTGGCTCTCCCATCTCTGGGGCTGAGGTCGCTGAGGTGGTTAAAAAGCTCCTCGGTGGCATGGCCCCAGGGGTGGATGAGGTCCACCCAGAGTTCCTTAAGGCTCTGGATGCTGTAGGTCTGTCTTGGCTGACATGCCTCTGCAGCATCGCGTGGACATCGGGGACAGTTCCCCTGGACTGGCAGACTAGGGTGGTGGTCCCCCTCTTCAAA
>JBAMHW010000004.1:31195724-31209169 GCA_037177495.1 Rhadinocentrus ornatus
TCACTGATTCTGTTCATAACTTTTATGGACAGAATTTCTAGGCGCAGCCGAGGTGTTGAGGGGATCCGGTTTGGTGGGCCGTGATCTTCAGCTCTTACTGGAGCGATTTGCGACCATTGGCCTTAAGTGGAAAAGGGTGATGTGCTCTCTTCGGGTTTGCCACAAGGTCCTGCCCCAAGTGGAGGAGTTCACGTATCTCGGGTTTTGTTCACAAGGGGAAGGAGGAGGGGAAGGATGGAGCTGGAGATTGACAGATGGATCGGTGCCGCGTCTGCAGCTGCCCCTGCGACCCGACTCCGGATAAGCAGCAGAAAATGGATGGATGTAGATCCCACAACTAAGAGGGGCTGCCACTGAGGAGTACTCGCCTAGATTAACAGAAAAGTTCCTGTCTGACTAATAAGCCTGGAACTAGTTTAAAACAGAGCCTCTTCCTCTAGGGGTTGGGGCGTGCAGTGTGTGTGTGTCTGTGTGTGTGGGTGGGTGTGTGTGTAAGGGGGTGGGGTGGTAGAATGTAGGCAATTAGGAATCAATGTTTAAATGTAAAAAAAAAAAAAATTATTGTTGAACTGTTAATAACACAATGTTGAGGAACAAAAAAGGCGGAACAAAAAATGTTATGCTATGTTATGTGCACATAACAGAGATGACGACTGGGCGTAAAATACTTATTTAATTAATTAAGTAATTAATACTCTCAATGAGAAATTTTGACGTGAGGAACCACAGATCCAAGAATCTATGGTTCATTAAAAAATTGCACAAAATAAATGTTTACCTAAACACAACACCAACTAGGCGAATCTGTTGGTACAGTTGATTGTACAGCTTTTCCCCATTTTAGAAGGGTTTTCTATCTTTTACTATAATTTTTACATTCATCACCTCCATAGCTGTATAACAGATCCTGCTGACATCTCTAATCTCCAATCACAAGTTATCTGCCTCTACACCACCTTCAGCACAATGAAACTGACCATGTGGGGCTGTTTGTCACCAACAGAGTGCATCGTCAAAAAAAATCTACACAAACCCTTTGATGACCACACATGAGCATTAGAGAAAATTCAAGTATCTATTTTTTTATTTTCTGCTGAAGCCTAAATGTGCAGTAGAAATTGAATCCAGGTGATATCAGATTTGATGTTTTTGGTTAGAAGAGACATGAAAATGAAATGACAAAAAAACAAACCTCAGTTCAGAGCTGGAAGCTCGACAGGCTGCTGGCTGAATATACACAGTCGTTTTTGTAAGGGATGGATGCACTGAATTAATATTTCACAGAACAATCATCCCCCTCACACACACACACACAAACCTGCCCAACACACACACCAGCTGCTGAGTCTTCTTCATATTTCCTAATCTAAATATTAGGCAACACACACACATACACACATCTCCATCAGAATTAACCTGGCCTGTGCTTATGAGCAGATGTTATTATTTGTTAAATTACAATTATTTCTTTCAGGGTTAACTAATTCACACACACACATTTGACCCAGGTGGCGCTTGAGCAGCAGCATCTTCAAAGACAGGCTAAAATTACCTCAATGTTGGCATGGCGATGGCTCGTTGGGGAAAATGGCTGCTGCACCTCCCCAGCTGAGCTCCTCTGAGCCGGCCAGGGATGATGGATCCATGTGAATAAATGAATGTGATAAAAGAGCAAAGGAATAAACGAAAAAAAGTAAGGGTGTTGACTGAGAAAAGGAAAGAGGAAAATACGCAGATGAGGAGAAAATGGAGGAGTTTCCATGATGGATGAAAAAAGAAGAGAATAGGTGAGCAGCTGTGGTCTCAAGATACAGATTACTTTTTTTTTTTTTTTTAACTAAAATGTCCACATATTAAATAATTTGAATTTCTATTAATCTATTCTTCAGTATTTATATAGCAAATAAGGCACATATGGGTCACATTTAATTAGAATTTCAGGGTTGTTTCTGTACCAACGTAAAATAGTCTGCTTTTAGCTTCTCAACAGATCATTTGACTGGTTGAAATAAGTTCCTCCCTTTTTTAAGGCAGTTCCCACATATTTCTTTCCACCTGGTTATGTGAAACAAACCATCAGGCATGGCAGGTGTACTGCGCTATGGTACTGCACATTTATTATGTCATTTATGTGCATTATAAGCTTTTAACCAGTCATTTATGTCCCTAAAACTGAAGAGAAAAATGCTTAATTGCATTTTATGTCTTCATTTGGACAATAATAATTATAATTAATAATAATAATAACAATAATTTCAACAGTTAAAAGTATTATAACAATAATGAAATTATCAATACTTGAAACAGCAATGGCATAACAAACACTTTCTTTTGTTTTGTCATACCCAAACCAATATAAGCCAGATGGTTTCATTTTCACAAATTTTCAATAAAATTAATGCCAGTCATTGAAAATTGTTCTCTACCTAACAATAAAGCAGGCAGTTAAAAGGTTAAAATGACATGTCAAATGATTTGGGTAAAATACGGAGCCAGGTGTCCTCCGTTGGCATTGCATATCACAAAACTACAACATTATGTATTACTTATACAAACTTTGACTTTTAATGAGAAGCTGCAGTAAACAATGGTGTAGTTGAGTCATCACATTTTTAACAATATAGCCAGACACATTAATATAAAATAATCTACTCTCATCAGCCAATTAATCAGATTCATGTGTTCAAATATCTAATCAGGCAATCGCATGGTAAACAAGACATTTCCTTATTTCCAACCTGAGCATCAGAATGGGGAAGAAAGAGGATTTAAGTGACTTTGAACATGGCATGGTTGTTAGTGCCAGATGGATGGGACTGAGTGTTTCAGAAAATCTTGAAGTGATTTTCACACACAACTATCTCTAGGGTTTACAGAGGATGGTCAGAAGAAGAGAAAATATCCAGTGAGCAGCAGTTGTTTGGACTAAAATGTCTTGTTGATGTGAAAGGTCAGGGATGAATGGGCAGACGAAAGAAGGTTGAAGATGAAAGAAAGGCGACAGTAATAGAAATAATCATTCATTACAACCAAGTAATGCAGAATATCATCTCTGAACACACAAGTTAAACCTTGAAGCAGATGAACTTCAGCAGCAGAAGACCACATCGGGTGCCACTCCTGTCAGCTAAGAACAGGAAATTGAATAATGATGTGGGGGATATTTTCCTGGCCCACTTTGGGCTCCTAGTACCAGCATGACCTGGTTTAACCAACACAGCCTACCTGGGTATTGTTGCTGACCATGTCCATCCCTTTATGACCACAGTGTAACATTTTCAGATGGCTACTTACAGCAGGATAATGCACCATGTCAAAAAGCTCAAATCATATGCAACGGATTCTTCAACATGAGTTTACTGTTCTCCAATGGCCTCCACAGTCACCAGATATCAACCCAATAGAGCACCTTTGAAATGTAGTGTAAAGGGATTTTGAAAATACATCTCCTGATGCCTCTGGGCACGTCTTCAGTGATGTTCCTAGTATCACTGGGTGTTTTACGTCTTTCACCATCGTACACCCTCATCCAGGTGACCCAGCCAAGGCTGATCAGACCTCCGCTTGTGTCCAGGTGGCTAACTAGTCTCTGTCTCCAAGGATTTCCTCTTGTGAGCCATAGCCATCTTGAGGCTCTCTCTACCACTTCGGTGGTATTACAAATGGCTCTCCTTTTCCACTTTCCCTCGATGCCCAAATTGCTGTAGGCTCTGACTGAAGAATATGTCATGAAACCTCTGCAACCCACCTCACTGGGAGGCACCTCGCTCTCCATCCAGCCTGCTGTCAATAACCAATCTCATGACCTTAGAGACCTTCCCCTTAAAGGATTCTTCCAGGCGGTCTTTCCATGGGACAACAGCCTGCTTGGTGCTCTCAGCCACAAGAACAAAGTCTGGTTGCAGGGTGGTGCCAGCAATGTGGCTGGGGAACTTCATTTGTCACTCGAGGTTTCCTAGCAGCTGCCAGTCTCTTGCGGAGCTCAGGATGCCTGAAGGTGTTCTTCTGGCTGCAGGGGTTGCCTGCTCCCCAGATCCGACAAAGGCGATGGTTCTCTAGGAGAGAGTGTTACTGCTTTGCCTACTAAAGTTCTGAGCTGATGGCTTCAGTGATGGTCTTAAGGACTTGGTCATGTCTCCAATGGTACCATCCTCTTCCAAGTGCCATAGTGCAGCTGCTGAAGATGTACTCAAGGGTTCCTCGTTTGGAGGCTGGTGACTTGCCCTCTGATTCTCATTGTGGAAGTGCAGCAACTGTGTGATGCTATCATGTAAATATGGAGAAAAATCTCTGAGGTATGTTTCTAATACCTTGTTAAATCTATACCATGAAGAATTAAGGCAGTTCTGAAGATAACAGGAAGTCCAACAAATGGCTTGTGCAGATTGAACTCTTGTATAGGTAATGATTCCATGTGTGAATGTTTTATATAGCTTTGCTGAAAAAGGATTCCAGTAAGCTATTTTAAAATTGTATTTACTGAATCATAAATTAAGGATATATTTAAAATTATTTCCAAAGACACAGATTTAAATATAGCAGACATTTCAAGAGCCTGGAACATAACCTTGCTTTTCTTCTGCAGCCAAAAGGAGACAGTAAAAGCTTCACTGGGCTGCAGCTGGTTAAACCCTTCAAGAAGAAAACACCAAAAATTGTTCCCAATTGACATTTTTCTTCATTCAACATCTTTTTCAGATTTGAATCTCCACGACTACAGGGGGGAGGAATGGATCATAGCTAATTCAGCAGAATTCACCCTAAGGACTGTTATAATGCTGGCACTATTACAAATCAGCATGTTCTCTCTGAGCAATCAAACTTTGAAGCGGGTCATGCCTCGACTATCAATGATTCTGAACAGGCAGGTATCTTAAAGTACACATGAGCACCCAGCTAAATAAGTACACTTCTGAGGATTCAATAAAAGAGGAATAAAGATGTAAGTAAAGTTTTTTTTTTAAGAAAGTTTCTTTTCTTGATTGAAAAGTGCCACAATTCCCTTTAGACCTTAACTTCAGCAATCTGCAGCCCCTTGAGGGAAACATTTAGGAGGCCAAAAGGTAAAGAAGGACAAAGAAAATGCCTTTCCTTCCCCCCCATCAAAGCCTCCGCAGGGGTTTCATCTCTGTATTTTTTCTTTCTTTTCATATCACTCTGCCTATCAGCTCCCACGATGCTTGACAAAAAGCAACCAGTGCAGCCTGTAATTTCATTTTGCTACCTGGTTGTCTGACCAATCAACGTGACTCATTTGTTCTGGCAGCTCAAACAGCAGACCAGTATGTTTCTTCTGTTTTTCTCCTCTCCTGGGGTCAGCTTTGGTTTGGGCCCGGCTGGCTTCATGCTCTTATACACTGCTCTCCACTTCTAATTGGCCAGCAAAATCACTGATCAATTGACAGGACTAGCCGCTAACAAAGTCAAACCACTGTTGGGAGAGTGTTCAGAACTTACCAAAAACATGACGAAACGTCTGGTAGATAAGTTAGTCTTTGTTCTTTTATAAAACGTCTCAAAAAGATAAATACAAGTCCAAGCTAGCAGAAGCCTGAAGGATGTCTGCAGTTTTAATTGGGGACCTATGAAAGCAATGCTATTTATGTGCAAATACATGGTGAGCAGTTATTACAAGGAGGAATTCGAATTTTCAGTTTTCTTACGCTCTTGAATAACTTTTTCTTCTCTACCCTTAAGACAAGATCCTGAGATCGCTGTACTATGACTGTGCGGATCAACTCAAATTTCAGTAGCATCGATACAAAAGTATCGTTTGATAGCAAAGTGATGATCAATGTTTTTCTTAAAGGGTGCTTTGGGGGAAAAAAGCCAAATAATGTGAATGAGAGTCAACCAATAGCAGGTTTAGCATTTATTTAGCTAATTTGCACTTTGATTTTTTTCTTTTTCTCGAACAATAGAAGGTGATAAAAGGGAATAACAGTTTTATGATTTTGTTGCATTGTTGATGTTTTATATTTACAAACAAAAAAGCTAAAATTTAGTTTGGTAATAAAAAAATGTTTACTTTGACAAAAATCTTGGCACTTTGTTTTGTTATCATGATAATTATGATCACAAAAGGAAAATCTTTAAGTGATTGTGATATTTAAGCAAAAAGTATCGGTATCGGTATCAGTATCAGCGATACTTGACCTGAATCAACTTTGCAGTATTGCAGAGCCCAGAGCTCATATTTTACTAAATATTCCTGTTTCTTCTTGTATTTATATTGCAGTCCCTGCCACCTGACATCCACCATATGCAAATATAGATCTGCTGGGGATAGGCTTCAAGCAGGGTCTATCCTGTTTGTGTCTACATTGCCTATTTTGACAGATGAAAAGGAGCTCCTTTATTTGCACGGCAGAGAAGCACAAACTGAGGACTTTACTTTTCACTTGCAATATGTTTGTCAATTGTAGATTATATTTTCTAAAGATTTCATTATCAAGCTGTTGGAAAGCTAATCTTAATTACATTTCACAGTATTAAAGCCTGAGTTGGATGGGATCAACAACTTAATCTTGAGGGATTTAAATGCAAAAAATTATTGAAATTTTCAAGAGATTCAGGTCTCTAAGGCCCTGTTTCCATGGTTGGAAATAGGACGGTTTGGTTTAGTAAACCCTGATCTTCTTTGCGTTTCCACAGTAAACTGTACCTTTATTTGGTAGGCAGCATATCAACCGGACAATACTAGATACATCAGCTATGCAATAGTGTGATGTTGGTGCAACAAATAGCAAATTACATGGCACCGAAAAAGAGAAGGACAATATTGGACATCCAGCAGTTTGTGTTTTTTTCTTTCTTTTCTTCTTCTTCTTTGCATGTACTTTTAAACAACAAAAAATCCCCAGTATATTTAAACGCGAAGCTGCTGTCGCTTTGTTCTTAGTGCTTAGTTGCACAGAAAGTGGTGATCCTTTCAACCAATCAACAGATTATAACATGTAAAGCTCCACCCTTTGGGGTTGGATTAGGATAGGATAGGATTGGGACCCCAACAGAAGGGTCCCAAAAAAGTGGGGCAGCTTGGATCAGATATTCTGGTAGTCTTCCCAGTTTTTGACACAACTAAATTGCGTTTGGACCTGGATCCGTTGGTGGAAACGGGACTTAAAACATTTAGTCTTACTGCTGTATCATGAAGAGCTGCATCTTTAACTCCTAAACAAATCCATTAAAGTGGAAATGAAACAGTTAACCAAATTAACATTATTTACTTGATTAAGTCGTGTTGTAATCAATAATTACATAACAAATATGACAAAAATAAACATATAAAAGAAAAACGTAGTGCCGTTTTAGTCTTCGTAGCAAGGGCGCCGCCATCTTGCAATACTATCAGCTGTGATGTCACGGGGTTGGTCGGTGTCGCGGTCCTGATTAGAGTCTCCTTGTCCGCCGCAACAGCATGAGCTATGGAGACTGGTGAACAGAGGCAGAAGAGAAAACAAAGAGGGACACTACTGTGTTGCTCCTGGGTGTATAAAACAAATTTTACAGAGTTCAGGCCAAGGACAAAACCATTTTTTTCACAAACTTTTGCTTAAATGGAGAACTGTCCCGCTGCGCTGGTTGGCAACACTGAAGAGAAAAACCCTCTTGACTCCAGGGTATAAAGTAAGGTTTTTTCGTGAGGAAGAGCAGAAGATATTTGAGTCTGGCAAGCTAGTGGTCCGCCGCACCAACAGACTAAAGTCTCAAGATGCTCCGAGTGTTTTTAATTTATCGCCTATAACCTCAAATATTTCTACATTATTTCTTATTTCATCCCTTAGCCAGAGGACATCACAGCTGGGACAAACCTCCAGTACTCCCCGTTTTCCACTGGAGTCAGTCAGGTTATCCTAAATTCTGTGATCCTCTTCACCACCGTCCTGCAGGTTGTATTCTTGTAATACATTTACCTGAATAAGTAAAACAATACCAATTCTCAAGATCACTTATTCCTAATATGTTAATTTTTGTTTTTTTCTTAAAGAAATTCTATATATATAAAAAAATAAATAAATAAATAAATGGGTGATAAAGGTGATATTTAAATAAGAAAATTGTTGTATTTTTTTTACAAGACATCATTTTGCTAGTTGGTTGGTTTTTTAAAACAAAGTCAGTGGATGTGGTGAAAAAAGTCCAGTACATGGTTGTTATTTTATACAAGATGGCACTATAATTAAACAAATGGTCATCAAGTTGTAATATATAAAGAAATGTTAGAAATGAGCAATCCTTCCAGACGGAACATTTTCCAGAAACCTAAATAAGTCCAGCTGCCTTTGTTGAGCTGGTAGCTTATCCATGTTTGTGTTTCTCTATATAACACCAACTCCAGACTGTGAGGTAAAGCTTCTGTGTCTCTTAGTCTTTGTCAAGGATTAGTCCCCGTTTGGTTCTGACTTGGTATGTTTACCGTCTGCTTATTGGAGCTTCTAAAATTTTAAATGGAAAAGTTTTAATGTCCTCAGAAATTTTAGTGTATTATAAATATAGTGTCAGAAGAATTTTTCTTATTTCAGATAAAAGTTCCACAACTCCCTGCAAATAATCCACACCACAGTATTTCCTGGTAGTAGACTGAGAAGGATGATAGTTCGTCAGCTTCTTGGAAAAAATGTTCTTGCTCTTTTAATGGCAAAGTACAGAGAAAAACCAAAACTGGAAACAAAAACAGATTGCTGCAATAAATACAGGAGTGGGCTGATGGATGTTTGAGTTAGTTGTTGCTGTCAAGTGAAACAATGCAAACAAAGATGTTGGAAAAGCAGTCACGCACAGCGATAGCTTCAAAACACAAAGAAGGGAACTTTCATTTTGTTCTATTTTCCAATATTTTGGCCATCGGATACTTTGATGCCTGCAGCGTCCTTTTGAGTGCTGGTTTCCTCAGGCTCTGGCCATTTCAAAGTAGCCGGCTGATCAGGACGAGGAACTTGATCAGATCAGGGGAAGATGATAATTTTCACAATGCTGTCTTATAACAAAAAATATATGATGAAGAAGTGTATAAGCTACATTCAAAAAGTTTGTTTCATTTTACTTGAAATTTTCCTCTCTTTTCATTCTTATCTCAATCCAACACCACTTCCTCCTCTCTGTCCTGCTCTTTGTGGCTCTAAAGTCTTAATTGGTATCTTGCACCTTAAATGGTGCAGAGACAGATTCACAGTTGACTTCATCTACTCCGCTTCCCAACAGAACAGACAGTTATGCGTCCTCACAACATGCAGTTAAGGAAGTTCACTTATGTGTAACTTACACACACACATGAAAACACACTCCGACAAACACAGAGCTGTGCATGACTGAAAAATATTTTGATTGCACAAATGCCCAGTGGTGAGCTATATAGTCACTCAGCATGGCACATACACATGCACACACAAAAGATGAGTCATTTATATGGGCAGCCAAATGGACTACAGAGTGCTGCTTCACCTCCCATAAAGCTGCCATAAACCCTGTCTGCCTCTGACAGCTGACTGATTGGTGTTATAGCAAGGCAGGTATGTGTGTGAATGTGGTGACTTACATATGTGCTCATGCACCGATGTGAACAATGTGTCTATTACTTCACATGTCTGTGGATCCAAAGTAAGAGAGAGTCTTTATAATGCAATAATTTATCCCAAAGTTCAACAGTATTGACTACTATATCTTCAGTCTGGTGAATCACTTATAATGACAAGTGGTGATCAGGTACATGTGGGAGTAATATAAACTTTCGCCAATTGTAATTAAATTAAAACTATTTAAGCTTTTCTGTAGAAAACAAAGCTTAATTGTTTACGTGTTTGTTTCTGCTAACAATATACTGTATCTCCTCCAAAATATAAAGGTTTTTGCTCAGACAAGCTGCTGTGAAGCCTAGCTGCAAGAATTTGGTCCATCAAGCCACAAAGGTCCTACTGAGGCCGTGCACTGAGGTCAGATGATGAGGTGTGGCAAGCAGTGGGCATTCCAATTTATCCCAAAGATGTTGAGTGGAGATAAGGTCAGGCTGCTGTGAAAGCTAGTCAAGTTCTTCTACACCAAACTTTGTTTTTGTTTTTCCAAGCACAAATCAAATGGAGATTGTTGACCATTAGCTGTGCTTCCACTGCGGGAGCTGAACCATGAAGGATGAGATTTTACACTGAGGATACAGCTATGTAGAAATGTAAAATTTGAAATCCACTAAGATCTAACGACCTATTAAATAAGAAGTAACCCAATAACTGTAGCAGATCTCAAATATCTTAATTGTCAATTTGGTCCTTAATGTTGTAGTTGATCAATTCAAAGCAAGAATGTTTATCTGGGTGTGTTTTGTCCAGATACATTTGATTGGACAAAGCAGGTCTATAAAATAAAACGGGGATAGTGGTTCAAAATCTTTCAGCAAGTGAATTTAGGCATCCTCCCTCTGTATGAAAGGAATCATTAAAAATCATTAAAACACTTTTTGTACATAAAAGAATATATCAAAATGTCTGGACTCAATACCGGCTTAAAAAAATAAAAGGGAAATCCTGCCATCTGTTTGGAGACCCTTGAATATCCAGTCTGGTGACCCGTTCATATTTGTAAGGTTTTTCTATGTCAAATTTAAATATCCAGCCTCTCCATCCAACATGAATTTCAAGTTATGCTGCATCTAGGGACTTGAAACTCTGCTGCCTTGTTCTTTGCTTATAACAAATTTAGCAGTTCAGTAGCTCACTTGGCTTTAAAACTAAATTAATTTAAACCGAAATAAAAGGAGTCCAAGCTAAAAGTCTTTTGCAATGCAGGGCCTAGCAGGGTAGTGCAATCCTCCAGACCTCCTCCTGCTCCTCTGAGCTTTGCCTGGAACGTGTCGCCAGGTAGACGGGCGAATACCCAGATGCAGACAGCTCTGTTACCAAATAGCCTTTGTCCATCCAGAATAGTAATGACCTGTGCCTCTGATGTCACAGGTATAAATGTACTACAAACAAAAACAAACCAAAATCTATAAGTGAATCAAAACAAAATAAATTAAACCAAACAAACTTCAACCAGATCAATCTTCTGTTTACCTGCTCACTCGGAAGGATTGGAAAAAGAGCACATTCACACACACCTATGTGACAAAGTGACACGTCCTAATTCAGACATCGCGGTTAGGAATAGGGTCTCAATGTTTTCTGCTTACTCTAAAACCAGTTGCTATAAAAGGGCTGTAAATTTGTGGTTTAAAGGGCAGATGTTGTTCTGTACATCTGTGGCATTTTGATCAAAGCATGTCTCATCAAGCCACTTATGAAAGAAAGTGCAAATGGCTTTGTTTACATAGAACTGTTGATTTAATCAAACATCCAACTGGAATAAAAGTGCATCATGTGAACACCTCGGTTTATCCGATCAGCCTTGATTGTGATGGACTTTTATTTTTATTGTAGTATTGTATTGTTACATTTTCATCACGGGGTTCAGAGAAAATCTTTCAAATTAGTACTTATTGTGCATGTCTGAAGTAAAAAATCTATGGCAATAAAGCTCTCCATCATGTCAACACGAAACTGATCCCATCACTTTATCTAGCATCCATATCAATGTGTTAGTTGGAATTTCTGATCAGATCAATTTCAATCAGATAGAAGAAATATATGTTCTTGTAAACGTGGCTAATGACTCTTTAATTACCAATCTATGGTTGGACTTCTGTATTTATTCAAGAAGCTTCAACTCAGCAAAGTGTGAGGGATTATAGGAAATGATTTGTCCACAAGACAGGTCTGCTGTCCTCAAACAAACACTGCGTGTAGCTTCTGTGCAAAGACACTCTGAGCAGCGTGAATCCTGATTGGTTGACAGGTTGTCTGTACCTGGTGCTCTTTCTCAAGATTGATTTTTATCTTTCTTGACAAGAACAAAAAGCAAAATGGCAAACACAAAGAAGATGATGCATTTCAAGCTGTGTAAACACTGATAAATCAAGCACCGAATCTATTATGGCAGGAAGTAACAGAAAGGCTTTATTTCTGAAGATTTTCAGCATTTTCCTGCAAACTTTTTAGTGTGTTGCTGACATTAAATTCCGGATTTGTTCATATTTTTTGTAATCGAATTAAGTTTGGCAACATAAAAACCCCCAATTTATGTATTTTTTTTATGTACTTCTTCAGAGAATTTCCAAACTTTTCAGGGATGGGTGTTGCTTCTTCTCTGGTGGTTGGAGGCAGATTTTGTTATCATCATCATGTAAATATTTATATTCTTTTGTGTTTTGTTTCTAACTTACATTTATTTTGTCTTTGTGTTATACATATTTAGCTATCATGATTTGTTTTTTTCTTGGTTTTTTTGTTTTGTTTTGTTTTTTTGCTTGTTTTGGTTTTTTTGGGGGGGCGGGGGGTGTAACCTGTTGTTGCTCTCAACAGAATTATTATATTATTATTATGAATGCACCAATACTACTTTTTACTACTATGCATACTTATATATATACTTTCAGAGTACCTATATGAATACTAATAAATTCCATTACATTTTACCGGTAAGGCGTGTGGACCAGAATGTCAGACTTAATTGTGGGGTTAAATATATGAAAGGGGTCTTCCTGCAGCCATCCTCTAAATGTAAGTCCTAAAAACCATCTGAATCTTCATAAATAAAAACAATGAAGTGTTTTTTGATGGATTTAGTGCACTGCTGTGACAAGTCCTCTATAGACCTTAAATCAGCTTCTGTCACTGAGATAAGGCCAAATTCAGATTTAAAAAAACTTTGTTTCTGGACAACCGATGATGAAAACTTCAAATTTTAAGCTGGAAAAATGTCTGAATCTTAATAAACTGAAGGATTGTGTGATTTTTAGTAGATTCGATTCACCACTGTGAATCTCGCTGAGATTGGTATCAGGTTCGGTATGATCGGAAGACTTATGAATTCCAGGTGTATAGATACTGGTATTGGCACATTCTTAATTATTATCAAAGGTAGTAGTCTTATTATTAATAATAGTTTAATAATTTGATCATTCATGTATGTCACCTACAGAATCGTACTGCACACTCGCATCACAGTTTTTACACTAAAACCTCACTCCACTATCTTCTGCTACTTTCTCTGTCACCTAAACTCTGTCTTGTCATGTTTGTCATGTACATTGTAATGTACAATGTAATAAATAAAGAAATAAAAATTTTAATTTCTCAATGAGAACATCAGCGTTCCTTGCCGATATCTCTGCATGGATGAAGGGTCGCCACCTTCAGCTAAATCTGTCCAAGACCGAGCTCACCGTCCGTCCAGCCAATCCTTCCTTACCGCCACAGATAAGCGTGCAGCTGGACTCTATCACTGCCCACGTCTTCTACCAGGAATCTTGGTGTCATGGTAGACAACCAGCTGACTTTAAAGGACCATGTTGCCTCGGTTGCCCGGTCTTGCCGTTTTGCTCTCTACAACATCAGGAAGATCAGACCCTACCTGAC
>JBAMHW010000004.1:31223361-31234121 GCA_037177495.1 Rhadinocentrus ornatus
CTGGAGCCTATCCCAGCAGTGTTTCAGGTGAAAGGCAGGGTACACCCTGGACAGGTCACCAGTCCATCGCAGGGCGAGTTAAAAGCCTTTTTTTTTTTAATTAAGCCCTAGCCATGTCATTTAATGTGTAACCTTGCTATGAAAACTAGGCATAACAAATGTTCTGAAGACGAATCAAAAGTTTACATTCTGGTACCGTTTCACATTTTGCTGTGACACTGGGTTGAATTTCATCTCTGTTTCTTAGAAACTGTTGATCTTCAAATAACAGATAATAATGTGGCCTTAAGAAGCAACATTTTAAATGTCAGAGAAGATCAGACTGTGTCATTCAGCAAACAGCTTCTAAATGTACATTCTGGAAAGTATTACTTCAGTCACATTAGACATGTCCCACCTAGCCTGAATACATACCATTTTAACACATTCTGCATGTCTTTGTAAAAATCTGAACAACAAAATTATCGCTTCTACACAGTCTGTCTCTTTTTGCTTGCTCTCCTGAAAGTTGCAGGGGTGTTTAATTGAGTGTATAATATACGAGCTCATCTCAGACTGGGCAGGCATTCCTTCACCACTGCTACTATACGGGCAAAGAAAAAGCCAAGTAGTTCATTCCCCGAACAATTTGTTTTCACACATCATTCTCATGTCCCGGGATCTTGTTAAAATTATGCCATGTTGACAGCAGAAGCCATTTACATCATTTTTCTTGTGATAAGGACTGAGTTGGAGTTAACAGCTCAGCTGCTGACAGCCTTGCCCACATGAGGCAATCAAAAAGTGCCGTTAGCTGGCTCCTTGTCAGCAACACAAAATATCTGCGCCAAAATGCAAGCAATTTATCTTGAAATTGTCACTAAAAACAAATGCTCAAGCAGACCTTGTAGCAGGAGGATCATCATTAATGTCATTTTTTCTGGGGATCATTAAAAGTTTTAATTTATAAAGTCATATAATAAAGTTTTTAATTTCAGGGTAATCCATTTTACAGAAGAAATATTAACTAAAGCTGCGGATTGACAGTGTCCTACAGCTGAAAAGACTTTTATCTGTTAGCATGTTTAGCCTCCTATAAAATTATATTAGGTGGAAATTTTTTACCTTTTACTTTCTTAATCATTGCATCCATAGTCCACTCAGAGCCATTTCTATTTTGTAAAATCTGCTCAGTTATTTTGTTTTAGTCCATTTGATGTGTCAAACTACGGGTGCAAGATTTCTCAGTGAACTAATAATTTATTCCACTTAAAAACTCTAAGTCAACCTTGCATCAGCAAAGAGCACTGTGCAGCAATTACAGATATTTAGGATTCAAATTTCAGCTTGGCAGCCTCATTAATAAGCTTCTTTTAAGTTATCCATTGCTAAATAAAAAAAAAGAAAAACCCAGAAAAAACACCCCCGTTCTCTAGTTCAATTTATTTTCAGTTCAGCTCATCACATGGGAGGCAATTAAGATGGTGGAAGCAGTATACTTTAGATGGACAGGCAGCACGCTATCATTTTAACACTGGATAGGGGCTTTTCCCCAAAGTAGCTACAAACTTTAAGACACTCTGCTGATGTGCTGCAGCTGATGAGAGTCCACATGGACAAATGTTCAGACCAGTTAACATTTGCTTGCAATTGGCAGTTTTTATATCCCATCTTCTTCTGCTTATCCAAGGTTGGATCCCAAAGGCAACAGGTCTAGGAGGGAGACTTAGACACCCGTTTTGCCAGTAACACCTGAGCTTTACTCCAGGCTCCTTCCAGATGTGTGAGCTCTTCACCTCATCTCTCAGGCTGCCCCTGGCTACCTTCTGGAGCAGGGGAGCCCGAGTTAAATCCTTGAAAGCTTCTATCCTGCAACTTTTAGATGTATCCTTGATCCAACACCTGAATGGAATGAATGGCTCGTTACCAGGCCTCTGCAGCGCTGAGTGACATTCGGAGGAGGGAATTCAGCCAACTGATCCATGTGTGTTGGAGAAGGGATGCATCTAAAAGTTGCAGGATTGTAGCTTTTAAGATCTGGGCTAGGGGTCAGCCCCTCCAAATCTGAGGCTTGGTTCTCAAAAGCCCCGCTTTCACTGAGCGGTACAGTTCGGGCCGGTTCAGTTCGGAAGTTTTAGAATGTTCCAGCCAATTTAGATGAGCGTTTCCACTGCAAGTCGGACTGCCACTGGGCATGCGGGGTTTGGAACAAATGCCTAGCGTGGCGTCATACTAGTGCGACAACAACAAACGTGACGCTACAAACAACAATGGTGACCAATCAACAGCTCATTTTGTTCATGTTCTGCTTGGTTTTTGGTTCTTTGTACAACCAAAACTTACTGTTGTTTGCAGGCATGCTTTTCCTATCATCTTTCCAACGTCCAACCGAACCATGAACTGAACGGCAACGTTTGTTTCGCGCTTACTTTTGTCGTGGACAGTGATGTTTTTCTGTCTGCCAATCAATGGATTTTATCATTACATGCCAGTAGTACTTAACCATACCATAGCATTTTCCAGTTGAAGGAGGTCCATAAATATTGCAATATGGTTCGTTTGTATGGTCCCCTTTTGTACTGGAAACACAAAATAGCAAACCAGACCACTCAGTGGAAACGGGGCTAAACAGAAAAGGAGATCTCCTCCCAGGTTTGGAATCATTCCTCAGCTGAAGCAGATGAGTGTAAGGATCTCAGGATCTTGTTAATGAGTAACTGTGTTTGATATTTTACAGATAAATATTTAAACATGTCAATCTGATTAAAGTATTGTGATGCACAACATCAACCAAACATTAGAGGATCCTGCTGTTTTAGTGTTTCTCCAACTCTTCTCATTGTCATGTTGAGGCCTAAGGAGGGATTCAGTGGATGCTTCATCCTAAATTGTAGGCTGGAAAAACAGTAAATTATAGTTTTATAAGCAAAGAGGTATGCTTTACATTAAGAATAGACCCTTTTTGCAACTGTGCTACACATAATATTCAGCTAACCTTTAAAATGATGGCTCCAAAGCATAGATGTCTCATTTTGTTATCTATTGCTTGTAGACCTCTGCCATCAACCTTTTCCTCATGTTTTGTGTTTGATGCACAAATATGATGCAAGAAAATTAAAATGAGGATGTACAACCCCATCTCTAGAAAAGCTGGGTTTTCTAAAATGCAGCAAAAACCTCAATGTAACATATTCCTAAATCTTTATTTAATAGACACAAGTTTAAAAAAAAATATTTTCAGTGTTTTCACAGACCATGTTTAAAATATTGTAAAAATCTAGAAATTGATCGTAGCAACACACTCGAGTCCATCTTTCTGAAGCAAGTTGGAGCTTCAGCTGCAAACAGAAATAGATGTCAGTTTTTCCCAAAATCACTTCATGTGTTCACTGTATGTCGGCCCAGCAGATGCTCAGAAAACCCACTTTTTTTTTTAGCCTGTTTAGTTTCACTTGCAGTTTGGCTGATTTTTCTGTCTCTGGGTCAGGCACTAAGACTAATTGTCGAAGGAAAGACTGAGTTCGGGTTAAAGACACACAGTTTCACAATTTTACTCCAACATATTCCAACAAAGTTAATGCTTGTTTCTTCTGCATTTATTACCTGTGTTAAAAAAAAAAGAAATTAACACTAAAACCTTACGTCTTTGCTGATCTGTGATACCAAAGACGACACTTTCACAGCAAGGTTCACAGTGAGATGATTTATTTTATTTTTTTTTGGGGGGGGGGCATTAATGCTCACTAAACAGTAAAGATTGATAATAACCGAAGGAGTGTAACGTTTGATGACATCCTTTTCATCAGCACATCAGAGCACCATCATCAGGTCACAAAAAATGTGTGAGAAAGCAGATCTATCAGTGAGTGGATACAGGTCATCTTGGGTTTTCTCACTCTAGACATGGACAAGATTGAAATTAGGCCAAATAGGCACAAGTTGAGGGTACCCCTCATTACTTAGGATAATCTATCATTAAGCTCATCAACATTGTTTACGTCAGTAGCTTTATTTTGTACTCCTAACTATGACGTTTTCCAGAGCTTAATCAATAGTACATGACTTTGGAAACTACATGGAAGTGGATGCTCATGCCATGTTTAAAATCAACCAACTCAGAGGTGTGAAACTGTTACCAGCTTTAAAGGAATTATCTAATCCTAACCCTTTTCTCCACAACTTAAATGTTTATTGGTTTGTTTAGCTCATTACTCTGATTTAGCTGTTTATATTATTGTCTTTTTTAAAATTATTTTTAATTATTTGCTTTTGATACTGAATCAAATGGCTCAATTCCCTCATCCACATGTCATTCAGCTCTGCAGATGCCTGGTACCGAGCCATTCATTTGTTACAGGTGTGTCGGGGAAAGGTTGCATCTAAAATAGCAGGATAGTAGACCTTGAGGACTGGACTTGGGCACCCCTGTTTTAGAGCCTGTGAGTTTCATGAAAGAAATTAAAGAAAATTTAAAAAAGGCTGAATGACAACTTTATTAAATTAAAGAATGATAAAACAGAAACTTTGATTTTTGCTACAGATGATGTCTTTCTGGAAATTAGGCAACGTGTGGCTCTTTCATTCAGTCAAGCTTTCAGCGGTTTGACAGTTTCATGTTTCTAGAACAACACTCCATCATTTTAGGAATATTTCATAGCTCAGACTACTGTTGACATCTGAACTAAAGGTGATCATTCAGGCTTTTATTTCTTATTGTTTAAATTATTGTAACAGTCTTTCTTGTTTCACCAATATCAGCCTAAGATTGTGCAGAATGTTGCAGCAAGAAAAGGTCACACATCACTCATGTTTTAGCTTCTCTTCGCTATTTGCCATTAAATTTTAGCGTTCATTTTAAAATCTTAGTTTTAGCTTTTAGAGTCCACAATGGTCAAGCACCTCAGTGTATGTTTAAATTACAACTTTTTATACTTCATTCTTTGTCTTGCTGTGAAGCTTTGTGTTTTTTATCTGTGAAGATTGTTTTACAAGTAACTTTTACTTTATTGTTTATACAAATCTAGGCTATTCTATAGGAAAAAATATTACAAACCTACAAAAATTACTTCATACCCCTCAAAACATCCTATTCTGTTCCTCGCATTCAAACAACTGGATTCACCAGAACACACACTGACCATTTGGGCAAAAATGCATTTAAGGCACTTAAGGTGATATTGATTTTTGTTTACTACTAGAAAATAGAGCAACTCCCCAGAGTAGATCTATAGTCAAACCATTATGACTATTTTTATAGAAAAGTGTTGAAAGATGCACATACACACACACACACTCTAGCTAAGGACATTCTTGCACTTACCGTAGATGAGTGGTGCAAAGGTAAATGGATCAATCAGATAACAGAACACAAGACAAAAGCAAGCATGCCTGTTCACCATTGTGAACAGGCACTGGGGAGCACAAATGCACTTAAGCTGCACAATCTTTCAGTCTAGCTCGGGAAAAAGAAAATGATTAAGAGGCGAGGACAGCAGAGGAGTGCGGTTCTTCCTTTTTATTTGGCTCAAAGAGAGCAGCGCTGAGCACAGACATGTTGGGATTTTTCTAATCTAACTTATTTGGCTGTGTCCTGCCACTTATTTCTCAAACAATAATACTTGTCAAAGGGTGAGATGTGAAACTCTTTCCTCGACAAGGGCAGTTGATACACTTTTTGAGTCGAGCAATAAAAATAAGTGGGTCCAGTGAAAGTCTGAGCAAACCTACAATGTGGATGAAGAGGAAAAACAAGCATCGGTGCCTCTTTAGTTGTTGAGCATCTTACATGTCAATTTATTTATTTTTTTATTAATTCCTAATGCAGAGGAAAACATACAAGAGTATTTGTTGTGGTTTTATTTCTTATTTATTCATCTTACGTGTTCTTTATTGTTGTTTCATTCATCCCACTAATGGGTGGTTTTTACTTCTGCTGTTAAGTTCTGCGCCACTGTCTTCCAGTGGAAGACAGACAAACAAATAAAGTCAGAGAGGATTTTCCCGTCTTGTCTTATCTCCCGTCTGTCTCTTTCTTCCAGTTTCATTTCTGACTTCCAGAAGTTCCAGAAGTTGGGGCTTAAAAAATTAAATGTGCACAAAATGACACTAATCAGCCATAACTTAATAAGTGCCCACATAATATTGATTAGGTCCCAAATTTGATGTCAAAGAATTAAGCGTTATCTCCACTAGACTTCTGAAGGTTTGCTATAGTATTTGGCACCAAGGTACAACAAGCGAGCCTGCAAGTTCTGTAAGTTGGAAGATGGGGATTCAAATCACAAACTTGTATGTCCTGCACACCCAGTTATTTGGATAATTTGGAGCCCAAGTCAACAGTTTATTTTAGCTTATCCAAGTGAACCACAGATTTAACTGCTGCTCAAACAGGCAAAGAACTCTGATTACATTACCATGAGAATGTAGCTTACTTTCCCCTTATTTGTGGGCTTGTGCGCAGGGCATACACGGCTGGTTTAATCAACAGAAGTGGAGCTGCAACAGCTGGGACTCCTTTTATAAAGGGCTTATTTCTGGACCTATTTTCCTGAAGAGCTAAGAAAAAAGATGTAATTTTGTCGCCAGGCCGGAAGAAATATTCTACTCGCACTATGTTAGTACGCAGTATTGCGATGAAACTAGGATTGTATTTGGCCCATGGGTCACAAATTGATGCATAGTAGGCCCCCTCATCAGTCCAGACTGGTCAAAGTCTGACATTACTGGACCAGAGCTGACACAACATAGCCTCATTGTCAGAGCAAGCCAGGTTGTCCAACAAATAATTACTCACAAAATTACATCTTTCACTTTGGTTTTCTTGAACTACCCCTGATTTGTTCATATATCACCAGGAAAACAGAATCAAGTTACAAAAAAGTCCGTATTTGACACAACCACCTTCATCACAGCTTGAACCCTCTTATGCAGGCTTTCTTGTGCTTTCTTCCATTTCTGGTGAGGCTTCAGCCAACAGTGTTTGAATCAACTGATCCAGATGTATCTCCCGGTACAAACATAGGGATTTTTTAAATCTGAAGAGATTTCATATCTTCCAAGACATCACACGTGAAGATAAAAAATCAGGCTTTTAATAGTTTTGATCGTACTGTGTGTGGTGTGCTTCGATAATCTCTTCACAGAACAACATACACATAACGATTCTGTCCCACAACCGATCTACAATCCAGTCCTCCGAGCCAGAAATCTTGCATGATCAAATGTGATCTTACAAAAACGAAGAAGAAACATAGCAACGACTGGAAAACACAACACCCAGTAAGGAAGAAGATTTACAAGACAAAGTAATGATGGTGGTCTTGGGACTATTGTTAACAGAAAAACCCACACCTGAAAGAAATAACAGACTAGAGACACGGACTTTATGTCCTTCCTTGTTTCCCAGTCAGCTCACTCTCTGATTGGTTGCATTCCGTTCCACATCACAAACCACACAGCCACAATTCATGAGTTGTCGGCTTTCTTCACATACATGAAGATATTTGGTAGTAAATATTGAACATCTTCAATACTCCGACTGGCGGCCACGACTCGTTTCAGAGCCGATTGTCAGGACGAATTTGCTCTTAACACACCTCAGACCAAATGACCTCAGACCATGTGATAAATTTAAAGGAAAATCTTATAAGACTTAAGAGAAACAGGAGTTTGCCGTGCTTGGTTGGAAAAGAGGCAAAATTGGGACAAAAACAGCCTGATAATCTTTATGTGTGTACCAGGCTTAAGTTCCTGTGACAGGTCTTTAATAAAATTTCTTTCCACTTCTCATGGACACCACATTGGTGTACTGTTCATCTTCCTCTGTCCTCCTGTGGTCCAGTTTCTCAAATATACTTAAGGACATCAATAAAATGGTCAGATTATTGTGATTGCTGGTATTGAGGTTTGACAAAGAATGATCCAAAGAGATGCAGGACCATCAGGCAGAGGACAGCTGCTCAGAAAAACTTGGATTTTCGAACTAAGGCTTTATTATATATGACTAAGGACCAAAATTAAAGGCAGAATAAAAAACTTGATGGACTAAATCAGGGATACCCAACTCTGGTCCTCAAGGCCCACTATCCTGCAGACTTTTAATGTTTCCCTTCTTCAACACACTTGACATAAATGGCTCATTAGCAGACTTGTGCATAGCTTGTCAGAAATACAGGTCTTTTAACCAGGTGTGTTGCAGCAGGGAAATATCTAATACCTGCGGGATAGTGGGCCTTGAGGACCAGGGTTAGGGACCACTGAACTAAATGACAACAATAGTGACAAGCAAGGAGCTGGTGGAGAACAAAGGAAATCAGTTATATGAGACACTGAGGGACTGATGAGGATCAGGTGTGGTCTTCAGCTGCTAAGAACCAAGAGCAGGAAGTAAATACGATTAACTCTATAAAATAAAACAGGAAGTGAAAGCTAACAAAAAAAATTAAGAATTTAGCAAAAGGTGGAACTGAGAGGAATCAGACAGAACACAGAACTACAGACCATAACACAGATATGTCAGCTACTCCTTTAAAGTAAAAAGTCTGGCTCATTACAAGCAAAATTAGGGGTCGCTCAAGACTTTATTCTTCATGTATATTTTCAAATCATCTTTAGACAGTGCAAAGATATTAGTGTGTAGCTCTCTCAAACTATATTCCAACATATGAGTGCTGGCTCCTGCTCTGGATCTGTCACGAATGGAAAATGGAATAATGAGGCATTTTCGTTGGGTCTGTTGCAGCTTCTATCAAGACACCTTGAAGTTAATTTTTACATTAATACCATGGTCACCCACCTTAAAAAAAATCTGTAAAGTTTCTTTTTGTTGTTGTTGTTAATCCATCTTCCATAAAAGGCATTTCTTTATTGGCATGAAAACTGATTCAGTGAGCAAAAAAAAAAAATAAAAAATCTAATGGGCAATTGGATAAAATGAGTCACAGTTTCTTCTTTGTGCACAGGCTCAACTTCAAGCATATGAGCCACATGAACATCATCTGCGTATCATGTGTTCTGTACCCCACAGAGAGCCCATGTATTCACAGTGAAGTCTGTTTGTTAGCAGACCCCCTTTTGTGCCTGGGTCACTGCGTTCCATTACTGAGCAGTATGCATTAAAAACAAACAAATACAGCACCAAAAGACAAAGCAAATGGTTTCTCAGCACCCTGCTGCCATTTAAGGCACAGCACGAGGCCTTTCCCGTGTGTGCTTGGATTTAGGATAATCAAGGGAAGTAAAAGAATTTTATCCAAAAACTAGATGAAGCTACGAGTGTGTGTGTGTGTGTGTGTGTGTGCTTATAAAGTGTATGAATATGAGAGAAAGATGTGCTTGTTACTTTATTTGTTCTGCTTGGTGTGGTGATGCTGCAGATGTCCTGTGGCCACTGATTCATTGTCCCTGAGCGGGGGACTAGATCAGACTGCGTCTGCCTGCTTCATTCTGTCCCCATCACACCTTTGTCTCCTGCTGATAATTATCTGCAAGGCTGCACTCTGCTCTCATCGCATTTAAATAGGAAAGACAAAGCGTGAGAGTCTGTAAACTTTAGTTTGGGAGGAAGGAGGAGGAAAAAGAACAAGTGACAGTCAAGTGAGGGGGTGGTGCTGGGGGTGTGGGGGGTGGGGGGTAGAGAAAGCAATGCAGACAAAAGCAGAAGAAGGAGAAATGATGATGATGAGTGTGGATAGGCAGGGAGGATTGAATCTTTTAATCTCCCAAAGTGGGAAGAAAGCGACTCGAGGCATTTGTGATTGAATTTCCTTTAAATCCACAAATAGGTCAATATAGCTGCTCATTAGCAAAGAGGGAGAAGACTAGGGGGAAAGTTTTGTGTAGATACAGTTGGCATCATTCAGTTGCCCTTTCTTCAGAGGAGGAGGAAGAGATGGATGGATGAAACAGTGACAGTGTTATGGGAAGTTTGGCTGCCTTTGTTGACTGTCTGAAGGGAGGAGGAGGCTACAAATATATTAAAGCTTAGACGTTTTGCAGGAGTGCATACACACAATGAACTATGCAAGTATATAAGCCACCAGGCTGGTAAAGGAAATAAAGATTTCTAACTTTAATAACTGAGTCCCAGGTAAAAAAAAAAATTACCATTACTGGCCTGTAAATGAAAGCATTAACTACTGGCTAGAAGCAAAGGATTATTTTCCAAGCACTGAATTCTTTCTGCACAATTAGATCTTCCTTTTAAAGGAATTAGAAATTTAGTGCCAAAGACTACAGGAGAGAGGAAGGAAGGCATGCCAAAGCTCAGGGAAATAAATAAATAAAGAAGCAAAGCGGTAAAGCTGAGTGGAGCACACGTTTTAGGAAATATCGGTTTTATTCCATTTATTTTGTCGGAATTGGTGCTGCTTCATTCTGATCTATGGCAATGTCAATTGCTAAATTAGTAGTATAGCTTTTTTTAAGTTTTAGCTTGCATTTATTGAAAGATTGACGTTGTAAGATTTGTAAGGAAGGAAGGAATTTTATTATCGCAGTTCTTTTTTGTTTTGTTCCCACTTCTTATCACACCTCATCCTCAGCACATTAGCACAACCTTAAAAAAAAAATAAATAAAAAAATAACTAATTACTTTTGGTCAGAGCCAAAGCAGGCATTGGAATTGGAGGTAAAAGTGTTAATCCAACTTAAAGTGAACAAAAAACTGAAGCTCTCAAAGTTGGACTAAGACACTTGGATAATAACGTTGAACGCATGTGCTCAGCAACACCTAAATGGACCTACATTCATAAACGATTATAAAGATTAAATATATATATATA
>JBAMHW010000004.1:31234331-31257513 GCA_037177495.1 Rhadinocentrus ornatus
AGTGGACATGCACCTACGATGAAAATTTCAGACCCCTTGAAGATTTATAAGTGGGAGAACTTGCAAAATAGCAGGGTGTTCAAATACTTATTTTCCTCACTGTATATATTATTATATATAAATTATAAAGATTATTTATCTTTTTCTTTCTAGGAGTAAGAGGTTATAAAACATGTGAGAATGACTCATGAGTGTGCAGTGAAGATAAAATTAAAGAAAAAAAAAAATCACCAGGGTTCATTTCCAAGTAGACTGAGACCCCCACTTAACAAGTGGACCAAAGTTTGCTCCTTTGGTCGACACCAGGGTGCAAATGAGTGCCAGAGTGAAAGCATTCTAATTTCCCGTTTCCACCAACAGATGTGGGTCAGGTCCCAACTCGCCCCACACCCGTTGGTGGAAACAGGGCATAAGTCTGATTGGATGTCTTCCCACCTTTTCACGTGAATGTCAAAAAATATGATGACCTAAAGAAATTAGCACTGCTACTCCAATGATATTAAATTATGATGTGCAAAATACACCTGAATTCCTCCAGAGATGGAGACGAAAATATGACTCTGGTGTTTGTTCAGCTTGTGGTTCCAGCAGTGGAAATGCAGGTAATAAACATGTCAGGGTGCATTCACATCCGCCCTCTTCAATTGAGACTCAGTTTGTTTGCTTGGAAATTCTATGACCTCTGTTCTAACATAAAATTTAATAAAAACATAGGTTGTTTTTTCTTGTTTGTTGTTGTCTTCTCTCACAGTAATTCTCAACGCGGCGCGAGGAGGGGAATAATATATTCAACAGGTTTGGTTCCTTTAACTAAGAATGGTGTGAAAGCAAACTGGGACTGACTGAATATTGCAACCCCCAACTGAACCGAGTCTCGCTGCGAGTCTAGCGAACTGTTAGGTGTGAAAACCTCAAAGGTGACAGCTGTCAGTCAAAGTCCAGACCAAAATCTTAGGAAGGAACTAAAGACTAGAGTGATAGAAAGGAGTCCCTCAACCTGAACGGCATTGATCCAAAGTCCCATTGGAGATATGCTAAATGTTTGTAAGCAATCTAAGGACTATTTTATTGCTGTGATGTCTTAGAAAAAGAAAAAGGTTTGCAACCGACTGCAGAAAAATAACACGTTTATAACTAACAAGTTTCATATTTTTACCTTGATGTCTTGAGGTGTTTTGACAGTTTTTAATTACAATTTCAGCAGGAAGAAATGTTTAAATTCAATTAAGATCCTAATTTGGCATATGAGTCATCTTGGCTTGGTGTTTGGATGATTTCTTTTTGAAGCAGTTCATGAATGAGACATGAAACCCAGGTGAACTGGAACAGTTTTTGCTCTGCAGGAGCTTAATGCATTCAGAGTTAGGCTCTGCTTCCCAGAAGGAATAAGCGTGCATGTTGCTTCTTTAATTGTCTTTGTGTAGAAATAGCTTTCGTTCAGTGTGGAAGTTTACGGCCTCAGACATTGTAGATCTCAGATAGCATTATGAGGATTATCTTTTTTTGTTTGTTTTTTGTAGTATTTTCTTGAACCTAAATGCATTTAATAAATTTGCATGCAGAACCACGAACACTCGACTCAGCCAAAAACTAAAGATTGGATCGATGTCAGAATTAAATGGTGCGATGGGCTGCTGTCTTGCTGTACCATTGTCATTTCTATTTGCCATGAATTGAAGTGTGTGTTAAAAACAAAAAAGGGAAGGGCCATTGAGGCATTCATACTTTCAGAAATATTCATAAACCTCCATCTTTATGTGCACGCTCACATGCACGTTATGTACAAGGGGCTGACGCTGATGAGGCAGTGGCAGCCTTTGGGCTGAGACATGATGGATGGAAGGGAGGAGATGACTGTGTTGCGTGGCTGCTCACTGCCTTTCTGCTTCCCCCTTTCAGCCCTCCCCACACAGCACTTCTGTCTTTGTCTCTTCCTTCTTACCTCACTCTCTGTCCATCTTCCATTCACATACATGTTTAAGTCTCCCTTATTTTCTCCCACGATGAGTGATGGAAGGAGGCTCGGCTTGCCTCTGAGCTTCCTTTCTGCCCTTAAGAGTGTCAGATCTTCTCTATTTTGTCCCTGAACAATTCATAGAACCAGCATGGGACTGGTGGGGGAGAGAAACGACAAGACAGGGAAACGAGCAGACATGTTGTTAGAAGAATAAAAAAGGAAAAGAATACGGTGGTTGGATAGATGGAGAATGAGGGAAAAGGAGAGGAAGCTACAGATGGCCACGAGCAACGAGATGGGATTTTGTCTGTCATTTATTACAAGGGGCTCCACAAGTTAATTACCTCTAAAGCTGCAATTCATTTAAATACATTTACAAACTTTAATCATGGTAATGAACCTAACCTCGGCCACACGGGACACTTCATGTCTAACCACAATGACGTTGCAGTCGTGGCAGAAAGTGACAACCGATTAAACTGTGTGAGATGGTTATTAGGATTAGCACGTAGTGATTAAATGTTAATGATATAATGAATAATGAGCCCCCAATCATTCTCATTAGCAAACTATTATTAACCATATACAAGACCACTACCAGAAAGAGAGAAGAGCAAGGAAATTTTGCAGAAATGGGAGAAACAGAGAAGCTCATGAGGTGTATGACTACTAAATTGTGATTTTTGGATTAGCATGTATGATGGACAATTTAATCCAAAGTCAAACAGTCTTTCCTCCATATACTTTCTGACATTTTGTACAGACCCCAGAGCAGGTTGTAGAGCTCTGTAGCTGCTTGGGGAGCTAAAAACCTCTCATTTCCTGAAAATGCCCAGAAATCTGAGACAGCAACAATAACAAAAGTAGTCTTCTCAAAAACAAGATTTTAATAGAGGTTTAGATTTTGTTTTTTACAAGCATGTTCTGTTTTTGTTTTTTGTTTGTTTTTTTTATGAATAGGTCATTTATTTTTATATTTTTCCTTTTTTTATATTTTATATTTCAGTCATGAGGAGGCTCTTCCATCCATATAACAAGAGCACCCCCATGAGGCTGTAGACTGGTACTGCTGGCAGTCCACAGGGATGAGCATCACTTCGGGGACCTGGCTGCAGTGAACTGGAGTAAATTAAGAGGGAAAATTATTTATAAATTTCCCTTCAATTATTCATTGAGCAATTCCTCCCAGTGTTTACTTAGGGCTTATTAAATATTATGCTGCAAAGCTGCTCAAAAGACAGAATCATCAGAGGACATCCTCGGATACTTTTAATTCCAGCTCTCACAGAACTCCCGACTTCTACAGCCGGCACTCAGCATGCAATTAAAGAAGAAGCGGCTAAATCAATTTTCTAACCATTTCACTTACATCCATCCAGTTCTCTCTCTGTTCTCTTTCATTGCTATTCAGGAAGGAAAACTTCCAGTCTCAAACTAAAGACCATAATGTGGGGAAGTGCATGTGTGCATGGACACTTGTGTACGTGTGGCCAAGAGGCAATGAAATAACCGCAACTCAGTTTATCCATTATTTCTCTCTTTCTCCTCTGTAACGTGCAGACACCATACGCCGAGGTACAGATCTCGGTCTGCTGGCTCAAAGAATGCCAGTGGTTTGTCCAGATAGCAGCAGCAGACTAAGCCAGATAGGAAATGTAGCCTTGGACACCAAACCATCTAAGAGGCTTTGGTAAGACAGAGACAGTAACTTTACCCCGACTGTAAGTGATCACCACACAGCTAAAGCAGTCTGAATTAATCTGGGTGACATTGATAATACACATACACATACAGATACAACGATGTCTTCACTAATTGGTACTTTTACACACTTTTTTGGGGTAAAACAAAAAGATATGGTTTCATCTCACAGACATGTCTGTGATGACATGTCTACAGCCACTGTTCCTGTCTGCTGCACCTTGTAGGGATTCCCTCCATCTGCAGGATGCATACAGTAATTCTGTGTATGTGTTGTTTTGCTCTGGATCCAACAGAGTAGAGGGGAAGAAACACAAACCATAGCTATCATCTCTTTCCATTCTCACCCACACGCACTGTCTCTCTGTCTTGCTTCTCTTTCCTAACATTGCTTTGCTTTGCTTTGCTGTGATGTGTGTCCGTGTTCATTTGACCAGAGGGGAAAACAATTCAAAAGGCAAAAAAAGACAAATCAGCTGGTAAAGAGGAAACGAGAGCAGGCATCAAAGTAAAGCTAAATGTGTCATCTGCTTGATGGTCGGAGAAATCGGTGCAGAAGACAATATTACAGTTTGTTAACGTGCATCTGGTGTCATGGTAATTTGCACTGAAAAGGTTTTGCTTCTAATGACACGCACACATACACTTACATTTGCACACAGTACCATCATCACATATGAAACAGAAGACCAATGGACTCACATATTTCCATGGAGCAACACTGACCCCTGCTGAATGAATCTGGTTTTTAAAACCCTGTTTCAGTGCGAGGCTCCTGATCACAGCGGTTCATACTGAGCTCATCAAAGCGTTGACTCAATGAATGAGAGGGTGTACAAGAACAAAGTCCTGGCAGATATAGAGATGTAATGTAGTGTAACAGATGGGTTTTGTTCAGAAGAGATTGGATATAATGTCTAGAAATCATTCTTTTAAGGAGGATTTTAGGTTTCTCACTTTCTGTCTGAACAATCACAGATTAACAGGTTTGCAAATCCATCCCTTTGACTCACCTGTGACAGTTAAAGCGGGATTTAATGAACAGCTATTACTGAGAAGGCCTTAGAGAACTACTTATGTGCTCTCCTATTTCTTTTTCCCCTTTTGCTTAAGCTTTTAAGTGTTTATCATGTTTGACTTCAGAGGTATAAACTTTTTAATCACCTCCATCGCCGCTTTCCTCAAAAGTAACGATTGTTCTGTAGCGCAAGCCAAAATATTTCTCACTCTGCTTTCAAGGAGCACTGACGGCATTTTCAAATGGCAGTTTGGGGATTCAGCAGCAATATTTAGGCTGATTGAACCTATAATGTCAGACTGCTTTTGATTTGTGGTGGCAAGTGTGTGGGAGCCTCAAATCTCAAAGGAAGGCAGGTTTGCCAAAATACCAATAAAATGTGGTGTGAATGTGGCCAACTTTGCTTAAAGCCCTAGTTTTATCAATAAATCTTCTTCATTTTTACCTCAAAGAGCACTGCGCTTCACAGGTTTTATTGGTGCTTATTTTGCATGCTGCTTAGGGAAAATATTACCTGCAAGTAAAACCATGAGTAAATTATGTCTGAATGCAGCAGAAAAGCAGTTCCTTTTCTCTGTGCTTCAAAAGGCACAGTCTTAGGCTCCAACACAAGTCCTGCAAAAAACACAGTACATGGTAACTTCATAACAAGAGGGTGAGTCAGATGGACTCATCAGTTGTTATTGAAAATCTTGTTGAAAAAAACCTCATCCGTGACTTACTGACTTACTGACATGCAGCAAAACTCAGCCCAGCTTTCTCAGTTTGGCTTAGTTTCAGAGGGATGAGCCCTTGTGATCTTTGAAGGACCACCAACTCCTGACCTTGAGGGCCACTGTCCTGCAGCTTTTAGATATTCCCTGTTTCAACACACCTGACTCAACTGACCAATCATAATCACAGCATATTGTAATGTAAAGCAGGATCCAGTGTCATTAAGTTTTTATTAGCAGGAAAACACAGGCTGATGTGGCCATAGTCACAACAGAAGAAAAAACAGCTGTAACATCAGCTCTGCAACGACTTTGTGACACACACACATGAACATACATGAACAGAACTGCCCTCTAGACTTCCATCCAATCACCTTAAATGAGTCGTGTCAATCTCTGCACAGACACACAGATTAATGATCTCTCAGCTTCTGACATGTTCAGGGACATCGTGTAAATGTCAGTACTACCATAACAACATTTTTTTTATTTAAGCTGAACTGATTTTGTGAACCCAGTAACACTCTGAACATGACAGCTACATGTAATATGTTACTCAGTCGGTTAGCATAAGAACTATGTTAGCCAATATATAACCAATACAGAACAAACATATTGATTAGGATTTGCCAGGTTGAGCTGAACCTTTCTGTCTAGACTTTGTATGTTCTCTCTACTCACTCTGTACTCCAGCCTTTCGGCAGTCACTTTAAATTCTCCCCAGGAGTGAATGTGAGGGGTTGTTTGTCTATGTTTTGGCCCTGTGATGGACTGGGACCTGTCCATGGTGAATTCTGCCTCTCTAGCTGCATGGAGCCACATTGGCTGGTGATAATAAATAGTTTAAAAAAGTGTATACATATTTGATGATGCAATAATTATTACTGTTATTCTTTTTTTTTTTGTTATTTTCTTTTTGTATATAGTTTCTCTTTCAATCCTTCATTTGAAATTCCTTCCTTCATTCCTTCATTCATTCATTCATTCATTCATTCCTTCATTCATTCATTCATTCATTCATTCATTCATTCATTCATTCATTTAATCAATAGCACTGGTTCCAGCTCATTCTATGAAAATGTGCAAACAAATTAGATTTGTTTTGATTTTTTATTTATGGAGATTGCCTATGGTGTACCCCAGGGGTCAGTATTAGGTCCCAAATTGTTTAACATATACATAAATGATATATTTCAAGTCTCTAAATTGCTAAATTTAATATTATTTGCAGATGATACAAATATTTTTCCATCTGGAAAAAATTTGAAGGAGCTAGTTATTACTCTAAGTAATAAATTAATAAAAATAAAAAAATCATAAATGGATGGATAATAACAAATTATGACTGAATCTAGGGGGGGAAGGTAATGGTCTTTGGTTATTATAAAAATAAAGATGATATACACATACACATAAATAATGAAATTATTGAACATGTAAAAGAAATAAAGTTCCTGGGAGTGATATTAGATAATAAAAAAAATTGGTTGGAAGCCTCACATCAGAAGCATAGAAAATAAAATGGCAAAAAATATCTCAATCATAAATAAAATTAAGCAGGTCATGGATTACAAATCACTTTATATTCTTTATTGTTCACTAATATTACCTTACTTAGTATACTGTACAGAGGTCTGGGGCAACAATTATAAAAATTCACTTTATTCGTTATTAATATTACAAAAAAGGGCAATCCATGTTATACATAATCTGTTATCTGTTTTTACAATCCAAGTTACTAAAACTCCAGGACCTGGTTAATTATCACACAGCACAGATTATGTTTAAAGCTAGCAGGAACATATTACCACACCATATACAGAACCTTTTCAGCCAGAGAGATGGGAGGTATAATTTACACGGAAACACGGCTTTTAAAATGCCCTTGGTGAGAAGCACCAGGACGGGTTTTTGTGTCTGTCTGTGGGGTCAAACCGTGGAACAGGATAGGGGAAGAACACAGGCATTCTCCAAATATACAAATTTTTAAATCTTTATATAAAGAAATTACATTTAATTGGTACAGAAATGGTCTGGAATAGAATTGAGTATTTCTCTTATAATAATTATTATAAGTATTGCTATTGTTATTGCTGTGATATTACTATATGATATAATAATTATTATTATTATTATTATTATTACTGTATTGATAAAATATGAAGATTGTTGTAATTTACAGGGTGGGATTATATAAGCTTTTGCTTCCACCCACTCCTTTTGAACTTTTTGTGTTTTCTTTTTTGGTGATGTATCTTTATTTTATTTTTGTTTTATTTGTCATTATATTCAAATAAACTTCAATCAATCAAACTTCAATCAATCAAAAAAAAATAACTTTTATTTTACCTAACAAGAAACAATCCTAGGAGCTTAGATTTTAAATAAAGACAACTGGACTTCTAAATCTTGGTTCTTGAAATAACCAAGGAGGTGAAGTCCAGTTGCCTTTAATGGAGTTACCTTGAACTTGATGAATGAGAATCTTCATATTAGCAAGAAACACATCCTGACTAAACTGTTATCAGATTAGCCAGACATGTTCAAGCTCCAGGATCATAAAGTGCATATAAAATAAGGATGTAGCCAGAGTGTAGAATTAAGTATGTGCCAGTTATCATATTGGCTCCTTGGAAACTAGATTGAGATGAAAAGCATATTTTTTAAAGAGACAGAAAAAAAAAGGCTAACATTTAATTATTTTACTTTAAGTTTGCACATAGTGTGTGTAGAATGCATTGGATTCTTTCCAAACAATGACATAGAACTGCTGGATTCATCTTCTTGACACAAATACCAAGAAGGTTTATTATGGTTTATTGTTAATTGTGGAACCCCATTACCTACAGCTCAATGCGGCTACTATTTTTCCTGGGGTCCAACCCAATGACCAATTTACAAAAACAATACCAACAATGTGAAGTATATCCAAAAATCCACCACACACACACATACACAAAGAAAAAGAAAGAATGCTGAATATTAAGCTGAATAATAAAACTGCTGTAGTGGCAATAGGAGCTCAGAATTTGGAGTGTGGGTGGGTAAGTGCCCACAGCTAAACAAGAGAAACTGACAAGTCAAAATGGCACTTTTAAAAATGTCCTGGATCCTCAGCTGCATAGCAGATGATGTTTTTGCTACCAGAATATGATCGTTAGCTTGTCTGTGGGTGGAGACACATGTGGAGCGTAGATGAGAGGGGAGGCAGAGGGTCAAAGAGGTGAGAGGAAAGTAGGAGGCTGCACAAATCACATGCTGCATGTAAAGGATGGATGTAGCCCCTGCCTTTGGAAAGTGTGGTAAATCTGAAAGTGGCTTAAAAACCCTTTTTTATTATTATTATTCCTGGTGGAAATGGGCAACTTTGTGGAAGTGGAAAGAAAAAAAGAGAAAGAAGCTATTTCCCTAAATTATTATGGAAAAATTAATGTTGGGTTTTTCAGAGCCAACTAGATCGAGTGAACTGACAAATACTCACCTGCGGGAAGTAAAGACAGAAAATTAGCTAAATGAATATCACTGAGCATATCATTTAGTATCTTACAGGATAATCCTTTAACTAAATTGGACTATTCATCCTTTGATCATAGACCTACGACTCAAATATGTTGTAAGAAGTGATGGCAGGACTGGAAGTCACAGTTTGAGATCTGCAACACGTTTTGAGTGTCATTCACACACATTTTCAACATACCAAAAGTTTAGAGTAAAGATGTCACACTCCTTGAGGGCCACTGTCCTGCAGGCTTTAAATATTTCCCTACTTCAACACACCTGACTTAAATAAATTAATTGTGAAGAACTTCTTGTTCCATTTCTTATTAATCAGGTGTGTTTTTCTAAAACCTGCAGAAGAGGCACACCTGGAGGCACTGCAACACACATTGGTCTATGTGTGGGAAACCCTGGATTATCGGAGGAAGAGACAGCGAGAGATAAAACAAGAGTTAACATAAGACTGTTATTTTTTACTGTAATAAAATGAAAACCCTGGCACATATAATAGTCACCGTTGCAGGCCTGAGAGTAGCAGGCGAGAGTAGGCCCACTGTTGGAGCAGCAAGGAGGAATGTGGCTGAAACAGGCGGGTTTACTTACTCCAAGACCGTTCTGTCAGAGGGGTTAGGAAGGGGGGATTAGGAAGTCTCTTGTCTTTGCTCAATCATGGCAACACACTCAGAGTCCAGGCTCCAAATGTCCGTGATGCACTTCATAGCTGCAGTCTACTCCAAGACAACGTTGTTTTTCCACAGCAACTGGCTTTCACATTAACGCCGGAAGTTCTTTGTGTCAGCTTACCAGCAGCAGCGTCTCTTTCCCAACTAAGAACAGGTGCACAACAACACCGTGCAGCAAAAAATCTCTTTCACTGTTTTTTCTAATTTCTCGTTGCGAGAGGACCCAGTGGTGCATGGCAGAAAGGAGACGCACTGCGGACACGCCCTTACCCAAACTGTCCCGCCACCAGTACGGTTTTCCCGCCCCCTAGCCAATCAGTGCATTAGACACTCTTTACATCCTCCAGGAGGACCAATAGTAAACAAAATTTGTACAAATGTTTAACAGAAAAACAAGCAGCGGTGAAAGTAAGCCGGTACGCTCCGGTACTGCGTACCACTGAAAGATACCCGAAAGATGGGAGAGTGGGTGCCTGCTATAAAGACCAGAACCAGTCAGGATTGCACTCTGGGTCAGACAATGGATCCATTAGCAACATGCAGATTTGAAAAATTCCTTTATTCGGAATTGTTTCTGAACTGTCAGCGCTATTTGAGTCCACACTGGATGGAGCTTTGACCGGGCATCTTCTCTTCCTCAAGGCTCTTGCCCAGCTCCACCTGGCCCTTCAGAGAGAGCCCGGTGGTCTCATCTGCGCCCAAGCCTTCGGAACACGAACCACACGTTACGTTTGTTGCTGAATGCTCCGATTAAAATCAGTAGGAGAGAAAGCAGTTGTGTTTCGTGTTTTGTTTTTTGTTTTGTTTTGTTTTGTTTTTTGATTTTTGTTTTTGATTTTTTCGTTTTTCAATTTTAACGGCACAGAACAAAAGCGCTCAATGACCAGAGATTTGTGGACGAGCTGATGAATTATATCAAAGTGGACTTTGAATGAACTGACTCACAATTACAAAGGCACTACCTTGTGTAACGGGCTGAACGCCAACGGACACTAACAAACAGATAATCTTTGTACTTAGAAGCCCTTGAAAGTGAGAAAATAATGGAGCTCAGTGGAGCTGTGTAGAACAATAAACAGCTTTTGCATGAAATACCAGGGACTGATTATTGAAACTGCCAAATTGTTTGGTGTTAAAAATATTTGTCAGACTTTTCAAATGTGCAAATACTGTGGCCATGACAACTTGAAGAAAACTGAACTGTAGAAGAGAAACGATGGTCAGCCATAAAATCTAATTATTTTTGCAGAATTGATTCAAAACTTTCATGAGAGGATTTGTACGAACTGTGAAAGACATTCTTTTGCTGATTTGCAAGGTGAGGACAGAAAATCAAGCTTTTTGACCGTGGTAAAGTTAGTTTAAAGTTCCATGTTTAACAGATATTCAGACACCCAGTCTCCTCGTCATATTCAGCCAACCCTATGCCGCTTTGTGCACGGCGTTGAGAAGCACGATGCAACGGTCTTGCGGTCTTTGCTATCAGCGAAAGGTTAAGGACCATCAGCAAATTACAGATACCAGAATAGAAATTTAAAAAAAATTTCTCCTCAACCTAATGAAATAAAAATGTCAAAAAAATTCTAAATTTTTCAACATTTGATCGTGCATGTTGCACAACCTTTGTTTTTTCCATTTTCATCTGATGCTATTTTATATAAATTTTTTTATCTTTCAAAGTTCAATAGCTTTATAGTCACATAACCTACACACCTCAAATCACCACCTGATTGGTCAACCAATACTGCCACACGATGCACAGCCTTTGTTTTTCCCATTTTCCTCTCATGCTATTTTATATACATTTTTTTATGTTTCAAACTTCAATAGTTTTTTAGTCACATGACCTAAACACCTCAAATCACTACCTGATTACACACCTCACCCTGCCATGTGTTGCACAGCCTTTATTTTCTTCATTTTCTTTTAATGCTATTTTATACACACCTCAAATGACTAACAAGGTTACTTAATAAGTACTGATACAACTTCTTTGTGTATATTAAAGCATCTTCTAACTGTATTAGGGTATTGTTTAATGATTGTATAGTTATCATTACATTAAGTAAAGTATTGTTTTGGATCAATCAAGCATCTATTTGTATTAATTATTAATTATTATTAATTATTAAACTATTAAATTCCCCATGACGAATGCTTTTTAGTCTGAAACATGTGTCATGGGCATGTTTTTATTAGACTAGCCATGATATAAAAAAAGCTTTATTTAATCTTCTGTCTCAGCTATCTTTCTAGAAGTTTTACCTGAATCCCTGAACTGAAGAGCACCAGAGGAATACTCCTTTTTTATACCCAGGTAGCACTCCATGCATTTTTTTACACTCATAAAAGTTGTTGAAAACAGTCAAATTACATTGATACATAAAAGAATGTCTAGTATTTGTTTGTTTAAAGTTATGTTGTATCAACGATTTATTAAAATGGAAAATTGTTATTTATGACCATTCATCAAAATGTTTTTTCCATATTACAGGTAGTTATTATTGTAATTACGCACTTAATTTCTTATTAGAGAAAGTGTTCTTACCTACTAGATAATAGTGGAATATGCAGAGACATCATGCTTACCGCTGTTTATATGCATCATAAGGTAAAATCTGTTTTGTTGCGTTACTGTTATGTTCAGTATATGCCAATGGATGTAGTAGTAACTGTAGATAATATCCCAAATACTATGCACCTTATTAGTTTTCATTAATTCCACTATAAAATCACACAGTTTGTAAACTTTAATTGCTTATTACATCATATTTGCTACAAAAACCTGATGTATGCGATCTTTTACATGTCTTCTGCCCTCTGGTCGATTATATTTGCACAGCAAACAGTACCGAGCTTTTAAATGCCAAATCCAAAATGGCTACCATCCCAGAGCGACTAGCAAGCTTTTGGCTCCGAAATCTTTGTTGAAATCAACAAAGTTACAGTGAGAGTGCTATTTGTATTGTAACTTATATTTCCAAATGAATATTTACTGTATTGAAGCAACCTATAGCTAATTAATATTTTGTATTTAATTTTATAGTAAAGCTATGTTGAAAATGTGTAAATCTAATATACTGCAGGCTTATAAAATAATATGTGTAAATCCCTCAGTTACTGTATTGCATTTTATGATGCAATCTGCATTATGCCTAACTTCTCACCAAATAACTGTTTTGATTATTTAATTAATGACTGAAATGTCATCATTAATATACATTTGGTATGTTTATGTTTGAGGTTTATACAACCTGCTCTAATCATTTAGGGGGCCGGTTGTTCAAACGTAATCGTATCAGATTTCGCTTGTCGGATAGGATCAAATCTTGAAAATGGGTTGTTCAAAACGGAAATCCGAATTTTGAAATTCACTTGGATCACGTAATTCAATCCTGGTTGTTACTTGTTATTACCCTCATCCCAACAGACGGCAGGAGTACAAGGTGGATTTCAGGAAGAAAAAGCTGATCAAATAATAGATGAAACTTTTTATTCGTTGCATATGCTTATATTTGTATTTCGCACTTGACTTGTTTAACCGTATGATAAAGAGGTTAACATAGGGATGGGCTTTTTTTAAGCCTTTCAGCAAGGTAAAATAAAATGGAAAAAAATAAAGTAAAATAAAAAAGCTTCAATAAAAACATGACATTGTGTCCCCGTGAAAAAAACAAATAAAACAAATCCAATAAGAAACACAAATAAAATATTCAATTTTCTGTTTATTCATTACTGCATCATCAGTAAGGAACCCGTCAAAAAAGAAATTTCAAGCGATTGCATCTCTCACCACACGTCCACACGCCCGTCTGTCCCCCATTCTGACAGAATGACAGAGGTTGGGCCAGTACCTCAACACGGGGCTCAGGAGCGCCTTAAGGCATGGCAGTTTATTTGTATAGCACATTTGATTTACAGGACAATTCAAAGTGCTTTACATAAAACAAAAGCATTACAGATACAGTAATACCTCGAGATGTGAGTTTAATTCGTTCTGTGACCGTGCTCGTATCTTAAAGCAATTTTACCCAATTAAATTATTTGAAATCCCAATAATCCGTTCCAGCTCGCAAAATTCCACTCCAGTTGTTTTGTTTACGTGTTTTGAATATGAAAAATATACAATACCTGTATTTATAAATGACAAATATTGTATAAAATTATACAGTTATTAAAGAGAATGTTAAAAAAAAATAAACTGGTTTTATTATGAAAAGTATTATTTACCTTGGAGATCAGACGACTTGAGCTAACGGAAGATGCGCACGGAGGTTGAGGGAGGAGTAAAGAGGCGAAGTTAAGGCGGATTTTGGCTTGCACGTCGTCTGCGGAGGACACCATAGGCTCTACATAGCTCTTAGGAGGCTTGACGCGCACCTCATCCAGACCTGACGTGCACCCCTGCTACGCAGGCGGTTGACGCGGAAGTACCCCCTTGTGATTGCTCAGTTTGGGATCATGTGTTGCCGGATATCTGGATCTGATACAACTGAAACAGCCGAATTTGTGTGGTAAACATTGTTTCTAAAACAATAACCAGTGGATCAAGTTGATAAGAGGCTAATTATTAAAAATTATTTATTCATTTTCTTTCACAAACTAATAAAGACACTGAACCATACTGGACGCCATTGTTGTTTTAAAACAGAAAATACCTACCGAACTGAAGTTAATCATCATCCGACCTGGTGAGTTAACCGGCCAATACCACCCCTGCTGCCACCTTCAGGTTAGGAGGAGAAACTGCAATTGACACCCTACGCTCGAGTGCAAAAGCAAACTCACCAGCGTCACCTACACCGTAGCCGGCTGCACAGAGAAGCATAAATCCGCCTTTAGGACGAATAGGAGACGCGGGAAGGTGAGGTGGGGAAACAGAGCACACGTTGTTGTTGTTGTGGGTCTTTGTTCGGTGGATCGGCTCGGATGTTCGTATCTCGTATCTCAAAGATTTGTTCGTATCTCAAGGCAAACATTTGGTTGTATTAGCTCAGATTACATGCTCCGCCAACCTGAAAACATTGTCACATTTACATAGCTAATCAGTTTTCACACAAAACATTAATTGGCTATTACAACGTGTATGTTTTCATCTTAAGGTTCATAGCTGTCATTGTTTAAGTATAACCCTAACAGAACTATAGGGTGAGATATTGTTTTTTATTCCAATTTCATATATGATCATTCTTATTTCTGCACATGCTGCAGCTGATTATAATCTACAATTCAGCTGTCAAGGCTTGTTAGATAGAGTTTACTATGTCTTTAATAATGTTACTTGTCCATTTCAGTGTATAGCTTATGCATGTGACAGGAAATAGGGTCAGTGGTGTTTAAGTAGTCACCTCAATAGTGATGATGTTGTGGTTGTGTTGTCTGTAGTTGAAAACAATAGTTCTTGTCTTTTGGCTGTACTAAGTCAAAGGTTTGTCCCTTCATTAGTGTGGTTTATTTTCTCATGGTGTGGTATTTATATAGTCATATGCAAGGTGTATATTATTATCATGAGTGGTTATGTTATGTAGGAGGCCTGATTTCCAATTAAAATTATTTTATTCGGACCATGATAATGCAGCAGAACACTACTGTTTATTTCCTCTATACAACATATTGTCCATAGGATTGTCATGGGGCGATTAAAGAAAGGACAAAGAGCAGACAGATCTCTCTAAAAAAGCAGGAGGGATAAATGTGGTGATACAGGCATTTGTTGCACATGGCTTTGGAGAAGAGGAAATTACAACCAATTCAGAAACATGGTTCTCTTTAGCTCAGCAGCTTTTCAATGCTGACACAGGAAAACTCTGTAAATGGTTGTATGTTATATGGAGCCAAAACACAAGAGAGATTAGAGGACAGGCAGTGATGAAACAAGACGGAGAGAAGCAGCAAGAGAGAAAAAAATCAAGAATCCAAACAGCTAACAGATACAGAGAAAGAAATGACAGGTAGAAGAAAGAAAGAGAGACGCTCTCCCACCCCTGCTGAAAGTGACACACAAGTAAGACAGAAAAAGCTACCAGGTCATACAGATAGCGAATGTGAGAAGAAGAAAGGATGACAGAGGCACTTTTACTTCTGATGAAAGTGACACACAAGTAAGAGAAGATAATCTACCAGGTCATACAGAGGAAGAGATAGCGAATATGAGAGGGAGAAGTAAGGATGACAGAGGCTCTCTGAAATCGGTAGTTTAGAGCAACAAGACCTGGACCGAAGGTTTTCAACAGTGTTATTAAAAGTAAGGCGTGGAATAAAATAAAAACTTCACCAGTCACGACAAGTCTTAGGTGACCATGGACAGACATACTGTCCAAAAGAGTTGATGAAAATCAACTCTTGCTGTACTCTGGCATTTAAATCAACATGTGAAACCTAAACAGAGCCGTAAAAGAATCTCACCCTTCCTACATTTACCTGCAGTGTGCACATTTAAGAGATGCAAAGCTTTGTATGTGTTCAGAAGAAAACAAAAGCCTGGAACTATGAAAAAAACAGAACAATCTAAGCGGTCAGATGTGATGAAGTCACCCTTTCAAAAAATAAAAGGAAATTCCGTCCTACAAGCTACAGAAGACAAGGCAAATTTGCCAGAGCTCTTCAAAAAGGTGTGAGCAACTACCATTATCAACAGCTCAACAAAACACACAAAGATGAAATTTGTGCTAGCAATACCACAAGGAGTCTAACTAAGGATGTCTTGAAAATGATATCATCTGAATTTAAAAAAGTACGAGACTCTATGGTGATGCCTTGCTGGAGCTAATGCTTACACAGAAAATAACGAATAAGTGCGGTACCAGCATTTCCTCTGGAGGTTACATACAGCACCTGCAGGTGGACCTATTTGGCGTTCATATGTACATGGATGCAAGTATACAGATTTTAGTGCACCCTCTACCTTGATGCTACTGGCGGGGTTGTTTCAAAGATTCTTAATAAAAAAAAAACAGTACTCTGCTTTACTCTTGTACTGCCAGGGAAGGGCAAAGATAGGCCACCTTTCGCCATCTCTGAGTTAGTATCCAATGAACATTCCATCCCAACTATTACATATTAGTTGATGGAAACAGTCAGAAAAGTCTCCAAGTATACATCACGTAAGGTAAGGCAGGTAGAGACAGATTACAGCTGGGCACTAATGGATAGTGTGCTACTGTCTTTCAACAAGGAGTATTTTTGCCTATCTTGAAAGAGCCCGTGATGTTGTAGCAATGAAAAAGTCTAACAGTGATCTTCACTGTATTACATCTTTGCTCTGCCCACATTCTTAAAACTGTCTCTCAAGGATTTGGAAAAAAAGACAGCAGACAAAGGACTGCAGGAGTATGCCACACATTGCCTTGCTGTGTTGTTGAACAGTATCAGCATGGATGAAGTACTTTGTGTGTTCAAACATATGTGTGTGCTTTTCACTGCAACCGAGGACAGTGATCTGGTCAAACATGCCAAGAGAAGTCTGGACATGTGCATAGCCCATATCAAAGAGAATAAAGACGGGTGTGTGGAAGGAGCAATTGATGACCATGAAAGTGAAACAAACAGAAATGCAAAGACGGTATCTTGGCAATCTTCGTTTACCGGCGACTTTCAGGCTGTTTTTCACCAGGCAAAATGTCATATTGAAATGCAGTCACAAAAACGGGGATCGAAAACTGTTATGCCTGTCCTGGAATCCTGGATGTTCTTTTGACCACTATCTAGGTATATTACCACCTTGGAGTGGGGTATTACTTGGCAATCTGAGTCAGCAACAGAACAACAGAAACCCAGAAGACCCGAAAAACAAACTGCCATGTTGAGATGTGGTTCAGGATTGTGAAACATTCCATCCTGCAGAAGAAAAAGTACCTCCATCCAGTTGACTTCATACATAAAATGTATGGCTCTCTGCAAGGCATATACAAGGAACACATGATCCAAAATAGCTTACCTGACACTTTGATCACCCGTATTCCAACGTCTATTAAAAGCTTAGACCAGGCAGAGGAGCAATGGGCAAAAAGAAGCAAAAATGAGGACCCTACAAAGAGAGAATTAAAGTACTTGAGCCAGCAAAGAAAATGCCGAAAATGTCTTCCAGAAGGCCTAAAGCAAAATATAAAGATACTCGGATAAAGCCTGCTGGAAAGGATGATGTGATAATATATCATATTGTGGAATCTTCTTCTATACAGATACAAGGACAGTGGAAGAAAAAAGCAACAGAGGTGGTGGTTGCTGTCATTAATCCCAGTTGCAAAAATACATCCCACATTTTACACCACTCTGAATTTAAAATGCTGCAGCCACACAAGTGGCTTATGGGAGAGTTAAATTCTCACAATTTCTTCTTGCAAACAGGCACCAACTAAGAAACATTCTCTTCACATATAAAATGTGCCAAGCATTTTATTACACATGTATTGTCTTTATAATGGCGTTTTATTCATATTTTTTTTAATCGTATATATAATCCAATGTATATCCCCATCCATTCCCAAAACCCTGTTTACTTATTGTCTGAAATTGTTAGTCCTTATTGCAACCTTCTTATAATGTGTCACACTTTAAATTCCAGTTTGAATGGTACAAGAACAGAGACACGTCGGCAGAGCCTCCCAAGATAAATTTAAATCACATTTGATTATGCAGATGCTCTGCTGTAGGTCAACTACGAAGAATACATTTCAGTTATTAGTTTTCTGAACATAAACAAAAACTACTGGAAGTTTCTGGTTAGTCTTTTTTCATCAATAGTAGAGATAATTAACCCAAGCATTCAACATAAGTTTTTTGTGTTTTTGTTGTGGATCCTACTGGGTAAAATGAAAAGCTTGATTCCGATCATGCCTCAACCAGATTCAGGTAAAAGTAAATTGCTGCATTATTATGCTATATCACATGTATTTGAATATTTCTTCCAAATACAAATACCCATACATCATTTTTAAAAACTTTTCTAAGCTCTGGAATTTAATAACATGTTAAATACATTTAAGACATGTCAATGCCACACAACACAACAGCAATGGTCCTCGTTTCTACTGAAAAGGTCATCATAAAAAAATGTATATTTATTGCATTTTGTATAAGGAAAGATTTAAAGTCAGTGAAATAACCACACGTGCAATTGTATTTTAGATTTAGATTTTATTTTGTATATATTTTGACACTAAAATTGTAATTGACACAGATGGTTGTGCTAGCACACTATGTGACAGCTTACCATCATTGGTGTGTGAGTGGGAAAATGAGAGGCCATAATTATAAAGTCTTTGGATAAAAGTGCTATATAAGTGCATTTCATTTACTATTTACCATTACTATCATACAAACATAAAGTAATCTGGGGCAAACATATCTTTTCTTACTTAGAGAATGCTTCAAGATGCGAAGGACATGCCACATATTACGAACCCTTTTTGTCTAGGGAAGCTAAAGGGTTTAATAACACAAACGAGCTGGAAAATGGAAGTAAAATTATCTCAATTTATTTACAATATTAAAACAAGCCCCAACTGAAAGTTTCCCTTTCAGGTAAACAAATAACAAACATAAAGAGTCCTATAAAAGGAACTGCACAAAACCGACAGCAAAATAATAACTCGTTATAATTACAAACAAAGGAAACTTACCAAAGAAATCCTATATAAATATACAAACGGAAATAGGAAGGAAAACACTCCAAAAGATCCCTAATAAATAAAGGAGGGGAGCTTCTCCTAATGCTTAGGCTCCAAAGACTCACAATTCTACTAAATAACAACACTGTCTGTTGAACAGTCAGTACAAAAGTGACAACTTGTGTCCACTGACACAGCTGCACAAGGAATAACCAACTTATTCTCAGCAAACAACTTACAACGTAAACTCTGTGTTCTATTGACACAGTAGTTCACAAATCACACGCTCAAAGAACAACCCAAGTGGCAAACTGTGCCCTACTGACACAGCTGCCCAGAATGATGGCCTATCCTCCTATTTAGGAGCTAGGCATCCATCATCATCATCAGCTGGAGGAGCGCGGGAACTCTAGCGATCAATCCACGAGGCCGAGGGAAGGAACTTCTTATGCTGGTCCACAGCCAATCCCGAGGCAGCGCTGGCACAGCATCATTTGCATATCCGCGTACAGACTGAAAGGCCGGGGACCCATCCATTAAGGCCAGGGGCCGTAACACCACAGCAAAAGTGACTGGGTGGAAAAAAAGTTGACTTGGTGGGGTTATAAACCATACCTTACAACAGGACACATTCAGCTGCGGTGTATTAGTGATGCAGGTGAGTTCAAACTGTAAGGTGTTTATTGTATGCAATACAATGCTCTGACAACACATGATCTTTCACTTTAATGCATGATACATTTTTTATGAAAATCACATGTTTTGCATGATGGTCCAGATGGCCATGAAGGTGGTGGAAAACCACCCTTATGTCCCAGAAGACATGAACATTGACACATCAAAAGAATCAATATCATCCAAGCGACTGGAGATGGCAGCTGAGATTCTGGAGAGCTCTAGTGTGTTAATGAAAGAAAAAGTTACATAGGATATTAAAATCGATTGAAACTGAAATATACTGTACAAGCTTTTTGTTGTTTTTGAAGAGAGAGACTGTTTAATGTGTGCAACAGACAAGCCGCCTGGAGGTGGCCCAAAGACAGCGTGGGTCAGTTACAAGTGTAGAAGGTGATTACCACAAGGTCACTTCCTAAAACACTACAATGCAATCAGCATGATTTAAACAAATCTATACATTATCAGTATTATGTATTTTTTGAAATATGTCACAAGTTTCCAGATGAGTAAAATGGGCTTGAATGTTAGTTAGTTAGTTAAAATAAACTAGATGTACCATGTCCCATCTGCAATTATCAATGTGAGTCCTTCATTATCAGATAACGACTAAAGAATTAATCATTTAAGATCATCTGAACTCAGGCAGTTAAGTGTATGTGTAAGATTTTGTTGTTTTTATTGTTTCTTAATTACCTTTTAGATTCAGTGGGACTCATGCAAACGATGGTTCCACCAACTGTGCCTTGGCATGACTACAACACTCCTCAAAAGGTTTATGAAAGGAAAATGAAAGTGCTCTCTCTGTTGCTGATGTACATTTGTAAGTTGAAAAAATCTCATTTTTATAAAAACGCAATACAATATTTTACTTTGGACAACTGAGACATATACCATAAAATAGTACATGTGACAATCTAAAAAGTAGATTTTTCAATTTTTTTCAATCTACTTGTATCTATCTGCTGCTTGTGCTTTTTTTGTTTTTCATACAAGAGGCCTTTTGTCTCTCTGTTGATTAAAGGATACACATATTTATTAATAAAAACCTTTTGACAGCACCACATGAGCAATCAGGTAGTGATTTGAGGTGTTTAGGTCATGTGACTAAAAAGATATTGAAGTTTAAATTATTTTAAAAAATCATATAAATAGCATGAGAACGAAATGGAAAAACAAAGCCTGTGCAACATGTGGTAGTAGTAGTTGAGCAATTAGGGAGTAATTTGAGGTGTTTAGGTCATGTAACTACAAAGCAATTGAAGTTAGAAATATAAAAAAATCATATAAAATAGCAGGAGATAAAAATGAAGAAAACAAAGGCTTTACAACATGTGGAAGGGCGAGGTGTGTAATCAGGTAGTGATTTAAGGTGTGTAGGTCACATGACTAAAAAGCGATTGCACTTTGAAATATTGAAAAATTAATATAGCATGAGATGAATATGAAAAAAGCAAAGGCTGTGCAACATTTTTCTGATATCTGTAATTTGCTGACAATCCCTAACTTTCCGCCAGTAGCGAAGATTGAAGACCGTTGCATCGTGCCTCTGAACCCCGTGTCAAAGCGCATAGGGTCGCGAAATTATGAAGAGGAGACTGGGTGTCCCGATATCTATAGCGTTGGGTAGACGGATGCATCATGCCTCTCAGGCCCGTTTCAAAGCGCATAGGCTCGTCTAAATATGATCTGTCTATCTGTTGAATATCGAACTTCAAACTAACTTTACCACCAGTGGCGTCGCCTGGCCTGGGCATTCCCGGCTCTAGCCCCGAACATTTCACATCAAGCCCCGAATGTTTTTTTCACCCCAGAAGGAATAAGTTTAAATTAACTCAGCCGCCTTATGACATTAAAGAAGATGGTAGTTTTGTAGTTTCCTGGCTTCTGTGAATGCAACACAGGTACAAAAATATGACCAATCACAGAGGAATTTTATGGAAGCAGGAATCCTCCATGTTTTATTGACTGACAGCCCCACGTTTTTCCCCTAATCTGAACTTGTGTTATTTCAAGCGGTCATCATCAGCGGTCAAAAATGGACATAGGACGTTTTTTTATTTACAGAAGAGAGACAACTCTTCAGTTGTGGTAGCTGCAATGGGCAGTAAGACTCTGGGCCAACACGAAACCAGTTAACAGAGAATTTAAACCCTGTATGTCTTAAAAATAAAATGAACATTAGGCAGATCATTCGTGACAGTACTTCATACTTCGAAGGTTAAGCTAGCTACACTAGACCGTTAGCCTTGCCCTTTTCTGTTATACACATTTGCATTAAATCCAGTGGGGAACTCTACGTGATTCGCTAATATAACCGCTGGAAAAGGTCCTGAATTTCCCAAAACCACTAAGGAGGAGGTGCTGCTGTGAGTTTGAGTGTGTGTGTGCGCATGCGTTTGTGTTGAAGTAGATGAAAAGGGCTTTCCCATTAGTGCTGGATGTTTGGTTTCTAGATGCTGCTTTAGCTTAAAATAGATAGAAAAAGAACAGCTTTATTATGTTATTTACTGATGTTTTCGTTTACCTGCATGTCACTGGCTGGTCAATAGTTACAGTCCAGCTGTTAAAGACTGTTTTACATCTCATGTTCCTAACAATACATTTATATTTGTAGTACAAAACATAATCTCACCTTTGTGTGGGTGTTTACTTTATGTATTAATGAGGTTGATGGTTCTTGTACATGTGTCTTGCTCCAGGAGAGGGGTGTTCAAGACTGGGAAGGAAAAATCAGAGTATACCACTACGTGGTGTAAAAATTCAGTATAAAGGTTGTAGCTGACACATTTTCAATATTTATCTCACTTTTCTCACATTTAGCACATTTTACCTACATTTTCCTGCATTTAACATAACTGTTAACTACACATATAAGGGTCAAACAGAACATCTAAAATTTAAACCTAAATGTAAATGCTATATGTTGAATCTAAATGTTTAATCCAAAACTAAATGTTTAAATCTAAATCTAAATCTAAATGTTATATGTTATATCTAAATGTTTAATCTAAAACGAAATGTTTAAATCTAAATGTTATATGTTATATCTAAATGTTTAATCTTATATTTAAATCTTAAATAATATATCTAAATCTTGAATCTTAAATCTAAAAGTTAAATGTCATATCTAAATCTAAATGTTTTATCTAAATGTTTTTAAAATATGCTATTTGACCCCGCCCCTTTTAACCTCAACCTTTACGTGCGCGCGTACACACACACCCTACTAGCGTATTGGTTCAGGTTAAAAAGAGACTAGATAGATAGATAGATAGATAGATAGATAGATAGATAGATAGATAGATAGATAGATAGATAGATAGATA
>JBAMHW010000004.1:31278679-31289389 GCA_037177495.1 Rhadinocentrus ornatus
CCAGACCTCCATGGGTTAATAAATTTGATTTCCATTGATAATTCTTGTGTGATTTTGTTGTCAGCACATTCAACTATGTAAAGATCAAAGTGTCTAATAAGAATGGTTCATTCATTCAGATCTAGGATGTGTTGTTTTATTGTTTCCTTTATTTTTTTTAGCAGTGTATATATGTGTATATATTTGTACATGTGTGTGTGTATATATATATATCAGATTTATAAGCTTGTAGGCTTTATTAGATTTAGAAGTATAATAAAGTCTTATAAAGTTTTTCCCGTACTGAAATAATTTAGCTATAAAATATTTCCTTTTCTATTCTGAAGAAATGAAGACAAGATCAGGCGCAAAAACATTGTCATCCTATTAGTGGCTGGAATGTCTGAAAAACCCGGGAGGATCTTCCTCAAAGAAAACATTCCTGTGCATTTAAAACCCAGCAAAACACTGAGGAAGAAACTGGTCCACCGGAAAGATAAACACCCAATAACAAGATGAGTGGAGTTGCATATGCAGTCCAGTGAAGGGAGGATTGCGCAGAGATCTATATAGAAGATACCAAACAACCACTTGACAAGCCTAGGGTTCTCCAATTCGGTCCTACGAGGGCCACAATCCAGCAGGTTTTCCATGTATCCCTGCTTCAACACACCTGACTCAAATTAATGAGTCATTGTGCAGAACTTGATTGGCTGTTACATCCATTTAATTTGATGCAAGTGTGTTGAAGCAGGGATACATGGAAAACCTGCTGGATTGCGGCCCTCGTAGGACCGAATTGGAGAACCCTAGTATAGCACAACAGAAGAGCAGCTTTTCAAGACAAGATTCAGTAGTCCACCTGCATCTCACACTCCTTGGAGGACAATAATGTAGACATTTTGGACTGGGAAGCCAGATGATTTGAAAGAAGAATAAAAGAAGCCATCTAAGTTGGAGGTGGCCTCAGGTTTTATCTGGCCAAAACAGTTTTATAACCGAACACATCACATGTTGGTCAGGCAGGTAAACAACTTGCACAGAGTGGTTGGGTGGGTCACCGATACTCGTGTTCTGACTTCAACCATTCTCAATTGTGAATGGCCAAACCACAGCTTTTAAGCCTGGACCTCCTTACCAGTGAGAGGCGATTCAAGCTTCGACGACTTGATTTTTGTACATTCATGTTACGTCCATTTTAATAAATGTTTTCATTAAAATGAGTGGACAACTAGAAAACTTTCTTTTGCAAAAGGTCAACTTACTGGTTTTGTTTGTGTTTTTGTTTGGTGCAAAGTCTACATAAAGAGTCAGGGTTCCATCTGAAAGACTCCCTTACACTCCTCAAACACATCTGCAACGCATGGATACAATAAAATGTGCAATCAGAAATTACCAGACCAACATGCGCTTTAATGAAGTCGCTGTTATGATTACACATTCACAAATCCAGCATTCTTTTGGTTTTATTACTTTTATGTCCCAACTTTCCTTCCTGCTTTGATCACAGCTGCTGTTTTGCTTTTAGTCAAATATAAAATTCTTATTAATTCAAGATTTTTGTCATTTTTGTTAGACATATAACTGAGAATGGTCACCTGATGCCTAAACCACCTTTTCTTACACTAATGCGCACATTTCCAGTCAGAAAAACTAGATTGACTTACCTAATTGAAAACTCGAATAGTAATATCCTTTTCTTTTAAACAATTTTACTAACAGTGTATATTTAACATACAATTTGCAGCAATTATAGGGTACAAATAAAATCAAACATTAGAAATATGTCATGTGGTGTAATGTTTTATATATTTGACAAAACGTATTTAACAGTTGAATAGATAAAAATGTATCTAAACTGGAAGCATCCGTAGCTCATTAACACTTAGTAATGCATTTTTGAACCCCTTTATATCACAGATTATTAAATGTTCTGCTTCTTTTTCCCCGATCTCTTACAGGTCCACTATATGTTTACGCTGGTGTGATTTCAGATGATCCAGGCGCTTGAAGCTAAGACCACAAACGGTGCAGCAGTAGGGTCTTTCCCCTGTGTGGGTACGCTGATGAACCTTTAATATATCCGCCCTTGTGAAGCTCTTATCGCACATGTTGCACCGATGAGGCTTTTCCTGCGTATGAATTCTCCGGTGCAGCTTCAGATTCCACAGACGGCTGAACTTGTTCCCACAAACAGTGCAGCAATAAGGTTTGTCACCTGTTTGGCCACATTTGTGTGTCTTTAGGTCTGCGAAGGAAGGGAAACCTTTACCACAGTGGCTGCACAGGTGAAGCCCCTGCCCTGAGTGAATCCTCTGGTGGACTTTGAGATTACAAGGTTGAGAGAAGGTCTTTCCGCACTGATTGCAGGAGTATGGGGGCTCTTGTCCAGTACCTTTGTGAGTCTGTTTGTGGGCCTTGAGGGAAACAGAATCAGGGAAGGACATGGAACACTGGTTACGGGTGTATCTCCTCCCTCCTCTCCCAGCAGTTGGATGTTGTAACCCATCTCCCAAGTTTACGGTGTCACTAAATGTATCTGGAGGTTCACACATATCCTTAGTGCCGTCTTGAGAGGAGTCAAAACGGATGCCCGGTCCACGTAAGCTCGATCTGCTGCCTGGATCACCAGGCACTCGATCAGCATATGTGACACTTGGGGCCTGCAGATACCCTTCCTCGTTTATCAACAAGCAGGCAAACTCTCCACTCACGGTCATGTTAGTCCTTGAGGGCGAACCTTCTGCAGCCCTTCCATTTTGTTGGCTGTCTGTTGGGTAACACTGATGTTCCGCTTCTTCGGGCACTTCCACTTCCTCATCATATTGATCCACGTAACTTAGATCATCAGCCAGGTGGGATGGTGAACCTTGTAACCCATCAAAGTTATCCATGTCTATCATACTGCTGTCTCCATATCCAGTCTTGTCAAAGCCAGCTAACTCGCCCATGCCATACCTGCTCTGAAACAGAGGTTCAGAAGGATCATCTGACTGTCCGTCTTGGCTTGACCCTGGTCTCTGGCCAAAGCCAGTTTCCCAGTTCATAGGACACTTAGAGATCTTCTGCTCGCTGAAATGTTTACTGGGTCCTGGCAGACTTGATGCTTCTGGAATATCAGAGAAGAGGATTTTCAAGCAGACTGAAGGACACAATCACTTCATGAAGTGTGAACTTCACTGTGTGTGACTACAAAAAAAAAAAATATATATCCTAAGCCTGAACTATTTTCTCTAAATTCTCTACTTTTAAGACTAAAAATATTATTTTAAATGATTCCCCTTTTTGAAATTACAAGCCACTATTTTGTAGCAAATTATATTGTAAATATATTATATTTATGGAGGGGGATAAAATGTTGGATGCTATGTTATGCAGGATGGGTTGTTGCTGCTGTGCTCTGGGTCTGCTGACATTCAGCCTCCTCACCACCACCTCTACCCCATCTTCCATCCCTCTCTTAAGGGCATTAATGACCATCACCATACCAGAAACAGCACTAACCATCTGCTGAGTGTGCGCTGCATTGCGCCCTTATTAGCACACACAGCATGCACCTCATGCGTAAAGAAAGGTGCCACTGGAGGAACATTTATTTGATCAATATGTCTTGGGCTAAAAGTTTTATTTGATCAATAAAAACTGATGTTTTGTCACGTACTTCACTCTGCAATCAGCTCTAGTGCGTTATACTTGGTATTCCAGCCATCTGCTCCTCACAGTGAGCAAGCTGCACAAGTTGCTAAATATTGGTCAGAGGCACCTCTTCTGCCGCCCCCACCTGTCTTATTTGCCGAAATTTATTTTAAGGTATTTGTTTTGGAACTCGGTCTTAAATCTCGTCACCTCCTCTTAACCTCATCTGGTTTAACAATCCTCAAAAGGACCTGATGTGGTCTACATGCCAATGTGGTTCAAATCTGATTGGTTAGTAACATGTTTGTTAATGTGTTTGAGAGAAAAGCTGCATTAACCAAACCATTGATAGATTAACTCAATGTGACAAAAGCCCACATTAGTGCACATTCAGGCTACACTTATTAAATTGTCCTTCGTCTTTACGGCCAGACATCTGAAATGGTGATGGAGTTCTTTGCAGCCTGATATTATCACGTTTATTTATCTATTATTTTATTATTATTTCTATATTGTAGTTTATCATCATCTGTATAGGATTTATAAGTTATTCATTTATATCATATTTATTATGCTTTATTTGTTTTAGAACATAATTTTATTAGTTTTAAAATATTTTGAATTTACCACTTGTAAAAATGTAGTTTGTCCCCGATGCTGATGACTCTCCTGCCTATAAAACTCAAGGATCCCTTCAGCCTTGCAAACAGCCGTTTAGACAAAAAATCCTTGCCTCAAAATTTCCTGAAGAACTCGGAGTAACACTTTTATCCTCAAAAACTAACTGGGCTGTTTAGTTTTTCTGTTGTTCGTCCTTTTTTCTCAGATTAAAATAAATGTTTTTCAACCATTGACTCACATACGTTTGCACAGTTTAATCTATTCTCACGCTAAGAAATTCACTATATTTAGGTATCAGCCAAAGCAAGTCTCCCTCTCAACTCGTTACAAGGACAAAGGGCACCAGTCCATCAGCCCCCTATTTGCCTCCACACACTGCCTCCCTTTTAGACCTTTTATTGATTTTAAAATCTTCACCTTCAAATCCTTTAATGGCCTTACCACTAAATCCACCTCAGACTGGTATGTGCCCTCCTCAACACTGATATCCACAGATGCTGCTCTGCTCACCATGTCCAGATCACAGTTTGTGACCCATTATGTCGCCACATTTTATTGAACTCCTTGCCCACTGACCTCAGACACACTACGTCTCTGGCTTTCTTCAAACTCCTGCAAAAAGTCTGTGTTTTTGTGTTGTTGTGAACATCCATCTGACCAAACTTACCATGTCCCTACTGGTAAAGCACATTTTAATTAATTCATTCAAGTCCAAAAACCCATTTACTAGACCCACTTAATCCAATTAAGGGTTTAAGGTACTTAATAAAAGTTTAGTTTCTTATTAGTAGTAGTAACATTATCAATATTATAAGAACTCACCATCCGCATTGATGCCCCAGCTTTGTGACTCATCGATTTCCGGTGTGCTTGGAAGAACTTCCTCCTTGAGAAGTCCTTCAAAATGATTGGCCTGCACCCCTGCCACCTGGCAGACAAGCAGGAAGACAACATGCAGGTTCAATTTTTATTGTTATTGTCAAACAAGGGCATGTATGAAAAAGCTGCATCTTTACTCGTTTTTGCAGATTTAGAACTTGACTTTATTTAAAAATTAAATCTATTTAAGTCACGTTTACTCCAAAGTAGCAGTGCTTTTGGTTGAGGGCAGTTGTGGCTACTGATTTAATGTCTAACCTCTTCTTGATGGAACTACAAGGGCTGTATGTATAGTCTTGATCTCAAAGCCGAGATGTGAGATTACTACAGAATTGATAGGAATGAGTAATGTCTGATGAGGAACTGTGCAGAAATAGGAGCTAAAAATCGTTAAGCTGACTACTTTTACTAATGTTTTAATAAAGGTGTTACACAGGTAAATATCTAAGAAACCCACCAGATGATTTTGTTAATTAATACTTCTACTGATGGTCAGTCAGGAGAATAAGGGTATAGAAAATAAATCATGAAGGTCCTGGTTTCCATGGCAATGAAGGGGTTTTTATAATGAAGTATTAATTCTACCTATGATACACTATCTTGGGCTTCACTACTTCTTTCCTCAAGGTGGATGGAAGGTGAATTTGGGGGCTATCAAAGGCAGAGTTATAGAACATATCCACACAAATTAAATAAATAAAGCTTTATAAATTACACATGACATTATTACTGGCCGACTTTACACATTTGGTCCTATTTATGAATTGTAAATGATGTAGAAAGCGATCCTACCTGTGTTACCTTGGTAATACTGGGCTGATCTGGTTTTGCGCTTTCCATTTCACGATCGGTTGCCTCTTCAGCAGCACCGAAGGCTTCATGTACTTCTTGCATCACATTCTCCTGTTTCAGACTCATTTCTGTTGCAAAAAAACAGGGACCATATACTTCTAAGTGAAAGACACAGCATTTATCTTTTCTGTTCAAAAAGATTTCAGAAAGCCTTAAATGGGCCACGTTTAATGGATCATCTGATGGTCTGTCGTTATAATAAAGTCCTAATTGTCTAGTTGAGATGCATTTGTGGTTGAGTTTGGATGTGTGTGAATTTTGATTCTTCTGGTTTTAATGGAAAAAAATGCTGAAAAGAGCTTTGAATTTACTAAATAAATAAACAAAAAATAAATAATAGCAGTAACTGAAGGTTCTTACTTGAAAACTGTGAGACTCAGGTAGTGTTTTAATCATGGAGCAGGACAAACATTAGCTTTACTTCACATGTTTCATATAAACTGGAAATAGCAAAAAAAAAAAAAAAAAAAAGAAACAGCACAAAGTTCCTGTTTTACGGCTCGCCGTCCAAGCTGAAATGGTAACTTAGCAGCGCTGCAGTTGAATCAACCCAGAATGCATTGCAAGTAATAAATCATAAAAATAGTACTGATGTGTGATAAATATTGATCATTTTGAATTAAATAAGATATTTTGTGTGTTTTTAGTTAAATATTTTAGCAGGAGAATAATTAGAGCATATTAAAGCCTTTCACAGTCTTATTAGTTGTTATTAATTTGAATTTCATCGTTTATTTTTACCTAAACATCAAATACCACTAAAATGCATGGTCAAGGTATGGGAGCTTTTAAACTAATGGAGAGCTAAAAGGTAGGTCTTAAGACTCTTTTTAAAAGCATCAACAGTCTCTGCAGCCCTGAGGTTCTCTGGCAGGCCGTTTCACAGACAAGGGCGTAATAATGGAAAGAGGCCCCGCCGTATGTTTTGGTCCTCACTCTTTGTAACAACTAAAAGACCGGTACCAGAGGACCTCAGGGTCCGTGAGGATTCATAATTTAAAAGAAGGTCCGATAAATAAAAGGCTCAAGACCATTAGGACATTTAGAAACCACTAAAAGAACCTTAAAATAAATCCTTGAGATGGACTTTTTGGGAAGACCAGAGAGCAGGGAGTAACAATCTATTCTACAAGAAACAAAAGCATGCATCAGCACTTCCGTACTGGCAAGAGAGAGAAATGGGCGGACACTGGCAATGTTTATAAGATGATTAAATCCAGTTTTTTTATATTTGTTATACAAAGTTGGACCTAATTTTAGCTACCTTTGGCCTGTAAGTATTGTGAGGGCCATATGTGTCAAATGTCATGGGCCAACTTTTATAGACAGTATAATACTGCTATTTCAAGAGGATCAGTAGTTGAGTTTAAGCAGTCACACTGAACTTTTTGCCATTATACCCCAAATGTGGGCCATATATGGGCTAAACTGTATACAATTAATGTGGTATTACAATATGTACTACTAATGATATGCAATGTTATTTTTAAGTAATTACTTACTAACAACATATCACCTCACGATATGTTATAAATAAAGCAAATATGCATCAAGATACCAATACAAAGTGAAATACTATGTGACATGACCCACCTGTCGTTGCTGTGGCGGTGTCTCCATCAGACACCCCGACTCGTCCACAGTCAGCGCACCTCTCCCTCCTGTCGTCTTGCCTTTCTTTACGTCGACTCTCCGCCCACTTCAGCCGCCTTTTCAGGGTCTCTACCTGCTCTCTGCACCGTGTTAGCTCGTCCAGAAAGCTGTCTTCCACCAGCCGGGTGATTTCATACATGGCAGCCTTGAAAACCGTTTCCATTACACCAGAAAGCTGGGTCTGAAACGTTATAATAGCGTCCCCCATCTCAACAAGTAGTTTTTGTCTTATAAGTAGGCCGAACAGACTTTTTAAGCAGATGGATGAGAAGAATGTTTTTTTTCGATTGGTGCTTCAGAGTCCGCAGCCGATTGTTTGTTTCCTACAGCTCATGTAGGTTTGTTCGTTGATGTATCAATCAATTAAAATGTTATATCAGTACCTAAGAGTATCTAGATTAATGTTTTATGCTTATTTTACTCTAAACCTGTAGATAAAGGAACTGCGGGGTCACTTAAGTTAACGCTAGCTAACTAGCTTGCCGCTCTAATTCCTGTTCAGTTACTGTTAACTGAGCACTACTTGATAAAAATAAAATAAAACTGGCCGATTTGTTACGCATATATGACATATATACAGTATACGTTCCCAACAAAAGTAACTTAACAGCTCTCTATACCGATTTGTGTATTATCATAAGGCTGTAGCATCTCCTCTTGATTCCGTCAACAACAACACTTCCGCTCTTAAACTACGGGTCGTGAATTGAGACAAACTTCACAGTCCCTCCCCTTTGTCTTTCCAGCGTAGGAACCATCAATTCTGACGGTTTGGCCTACTTTAGAGCAGTGGTTCTCGAACTGAGTGCACTAAGATAATTTCAGGGGTCGATAGATCATAATAAAATCAAATGCAGCCTACATTTATCAAATAAGTTTGGCGTTTTTAATAAGGCTGTCAAAATTAACGTGTTAATGCGAAGAAATTAGTCTGTGAAATTAAGGTGTTATTTTTTTTAAATGCATTAATACGTAAACAACACAGGTATTACACATACCATATTAAAAATTAATGAAAATAAATTTGGCATTATCTATGCAAGAAAAGCTTTTTGGGGGGCATGTAGGTGATTTATATCAACAGTAAAGCGAGTCCCCTAAAAAGCATTTTTATCATCAATTGTCCAGAAACAATGTTAATATGAGTGCTATTTTAAAAATCTGAATTTGACCCTGTCTCAGCAGGAAAAAAATGAATTTTAGCACGTAAGTCCTTTGTCACAGTCCACCAAAAGCAACTTACATTTTCAAAAGCATTTTCAGCAAACTGACAAAATAACTGCGTTATTACACAAAATAGCAACAATAAACTTAAACACTAAAAAGGAGCAGAAAGAACTTATATCTGCCCCTTTTATCAGATCTACGTAAATATTACATTTTTTATTATCATCCTTTTGATCTTATCAATGAACATTGAATCATCCTGTATATTCTACGTACAATAATACATGACTGCAAGAAAATTATTCAACAACCCAGCTGGTGGTAGACATGCTACTAAATTAATACAGTTCTTCAATAAAGAATTCATAATTCTTTATTGCACAGTATTCATTTCTTTCTTAAAAACTACAGCAGTTTTTACGGTTTCATTTTCTTATTTAAGTTATTCCACAGTGTCCCCCCTTTGTGACTTTCTGCACCATCTGCATGGAAACCATCTAGTGACATCAATGGGAAAAAAATAAGTCAGGTGTTGAGAACTGTTTAATGCAATATTAAAAACTGGAAATATAGTGGAGAAAACATCTTCCAGGAGAAAATGTGATTGGAAAAAAAACACCTTATGGTGATCGAAGAATACTTTAATGTTTGGTGAGATAAAATAAATTAAAAAAACACACAGTAGAAAATCTATGGAGGAGTAAAAGTGCCATAATGAAAAAATTAAATATATCATTAAATAGTTACTTATATGTGTCATTAAATAATTAAATTGAGAAATAAATACATTAATGTGTTATTAAATGTATCACTAATTCATTAAAATACCAATTACTTTATGTAGAAACATATATAATTATTTCACTATTTATTTAATTATTTCATGGTCTTGTGTTGCAGAGCTTCACATTTCTACCACGATTCTACTGTAAATGATGCTCAGTGGATGTGTGGAAAGAACACTGAAGTCCTCTGCTTTCCTAAAGATATAATCAGTGACACGCAGGAGAGAATTCTGAAAGCTGTGGCTGATTATCCAGATGTGAGAAACATCGTACTACATATAGGGTCCAATGATGTATCCAAGCCACAATCTGAGGTTCTGAAACAGGACTTTATTGGACTGTTAAAGACGGTGAGCTCTCTGAAAGCAGCTGTTTTCATCAGTGGACCTGTGCCCCCCATCAGAAGAGGAGAGGAAAGATTAGAAGACACTAAATAATTGGCTTATTTCAGCATGTCAATACAACAAACTGCATTTTATTAATAATTTTCACATTTTTTGGGAACGCAGACGTCTTTTTAAGGCAAATGGATTAAATTTTAACAAGTCAGGGGTGAAACTGTTCACCTCGAATCTTTTCCACTTCCTGCGTCATCCCTCTGTATTCGGTGCCAAGACTGAGATACAAGAGGCGTTATCTCAGAAGATAGACCAAACAAATCCTAGTGGAAACCCAGAGGAGGAGTTGTATTTGCCCCCACTCTGCCTAAAAATACAGAGACATCAGCGGATACAAGAGAATGGATCTTTATTTGTCCCCAATCCCCTCAACAGCACGAAAAACCAGGATGATGACCCATCGGCCCACCAAACCCCAAACAGGTCATCATCGCCAATGCTCTCCCTTTCCCCCCACTCCCCTTACCTGAAGTTCACTAAAGAGATGATGGACCGGATCCATGCTGGACTCAGATCTACCCCCCAGGCCTTCTGTCCCCCATAAACCCCTGCCAGAGCGGCTAAAGGGAGGGTACCCGCCTATACCACCACGCCAGATTCATGTTTCGGATGTATAATGTGTGGGGGGTCCAGGCTGCGTGGATAACGGCAGTGTATAGCCCAATATCACAACAAAGTTGTCTCAGAGGACTTTACAGAAAGAGGTGTAAATAAACAAACAGAATCAGTAATAAACAACA
>JBAMHW010000004.1:31305103-31322210 GCA_037177495.1 Rhadinocentrus ornatus
CGTATGTGCCTGAGAGTTTTGCCAGTGCAGCTGTGAGGAAACTTCAAAGCAGCAGCTTTATTTATTTTATTTATTTCGGTCATATCGTCATCGCAGGTTTCAACAGTGTTATCGCATATCACATCTTTTACTGATATCGTGCAGCCCTAATCTCAATTACTTGCTCACAAAATGACACAATCATGTTGTTTCAGGTTAACATAATATAATATGAATAACGGAGTCCACCTGTGACTGTTGTATTAAGACTTTGATAAATCAGATAAATAACATTAGACTGTTTACTTGTGAAGTTGTAGTAAAACTTTAGAAACTTGTAAAACCTGTAGTGTTCTAGTGCAGAGTTGAATCTCTTACCGCGTTGTAATAAGACAAGCCCTTGTAAGGTTTACCACTTCCACACTTATTCATTATCATTTGGTGAAGATTTTCTCTATGATGATTGATAGTGGATGATAACGGATCAAGTTCAGAGCACTCATAACATGTCTGCCATGCTTTTCAGGAGAGCCAGGAAGAGTAAATTTCAGAGGGCTTTCTGTCTGCATGTATGAACGACGCGCACGTAGACAAACATACACTGATGCAAACACTCGCACGTGACACGAGGATGCGCTCGCACTATTTCAGTTCTGTTTACTGCTTAGCTCAGGCTAATTAAGTAGAGTAAACATGTGGAGATTTTTAGCAGGAGCCGGCCAGCTTTCCAGAAGAAAGCTTGATGAACTGGAGGATAAATCAGCAGGGCTTACAGCCCCAACCAGCTTCATGGCCCGGTTCCACTCGCTTCTTACGCGCCGACTGTAGGCAGTAACACACCGGCGCGTGCTGTGCTCTGTTAGCCTGTTAGCTTAGCTTAGCTCAACCGATTAACTGGTCAATAATAATGATGCTTATTATTATTATGTTGATAAGTTATTAAGTTTATTATAAATCAGCTTTTATGATTATTGATAGGCTAATTATATTCAATAATACTGATTTATTATGAATCAGATCAATAAGCTTTAAATTTATTATCAATTTTTCTTAAGATTATTTTTTAACGATCTGTGTTTTCAACGATCATAAAAATGAAATGGTCCGATTATTTTGCTCCTTGGCAGTTTACTGTTGTGCTGTTTTTACTTGCAAATCGAGCGCCACTGGCATTGCGGCACTGTGCTCTTCCCACAGTCCCAGCTGCTTTGGTTTAATGCAACTCGAGATGCAATTGCAGGAAATCGCCACGAAAAGACCACGATGTCTCATTCTGTAGTTTTCTTTTTTTGCGCATGCGCAACCCTGAGCAGAGATGGAGGATAAAGACTATGTCTCACCTTTTAGGTTTTTGTTTTTTGCCGACAACAGTCAATGGGTAAATTTGTTAAATTCTATAGTCGACAACGTCGACTAATCGTTGCAGCCCTATTGGCTGGTAAGTCAAAGTTAATTTCGGACACTGATTATGGACGTGTTTGATCGAAGAACCTAAAATACTTGATTCATGACTTTAGGACTTCACTGCACTTCACAACAAATAACATGTTGCGATGTTTGCTATTTTTCCTTTTCAACACAAGTGATCTTCTATTCCTTACCATGTAGAATACACTTTTCTGCCCTTTAAACCATGTTTAAATGCCTTTTCGTTTGTAAAGCCATCAGCACTTTTTTCTCACTTCACTTTGTTGTATAAGTGGTGTAAAAGCAGGCTTAGCAATAAGTTGCACCACTTTATAAAGTTTAAAGGCCAAAAGTTGCAGGAAAGGCACAACATACAATCTGAAGAGACAAAAGATAGCTTAAGACCTGTAGCGAAGCTCACGGGTTGTACCTTCCGATGTTTGAACCATCCATCTCATTCCTTTTCTGAATGTGTTTTCATTTGGTCATTGGTTAGATATAACCAAACCTGAATTTAGGACATTAGAAAAATGAACCTTATGTCTGATTCTGCATTGGTTTTACCTTTACAGATCTTGGAACTTGGAACCGCACAGTTCTGGTGGAGCAATGTCCACCACCACGGCTACATGAAGTGCAAAACTTAGAGCAACAATATGCCAGTGCAAGGGTGAACTACAGTCTGCTGGAGCACAACTATGTCAGTAAAGGAGAGACTAAGACAGCCTTTGTAGCTGTCAAGCAGGAGGTATGCGAGTCTCGTCAATAAAAGCAAAATATTTTCCCCATTTATGTCTATTGAAACATGGAACTTTTGCCGCCTTCCTACAGGATGATTCTTCTCTGCTGTATGTCTTAAAGCAAGAGGAAATTGAATCTTCTGTGGCATCTAGACAAGTCACGACTAATGATCCAGGTGAAAATTTTTCTTTCTCAAATGGTTAAGATCTTGTAAATCTGACAACATGAAATGTTCTTTTAGTGTTCAGTCATTTTTGACAGTGGTTCTCATTTGTCCTTTAATGTCTGTCTTTTTTGTGACCAGTTGCAAAAGGGCCTTTTGTTAGTAGACCTGAAAATAAAGGGCCTGTGATCCAGGAATATTCATCAGAAGAAATGAAATCGAATCCAAAAAGTGAAGCGACCCAAGTGGATTTAGAATCACCAAGCCCGGCAATGAACAATAGTTTAAAACAGGCCCAGAACCAGTTCTGTAACCCACAAGATTCGTTAGTCATCTCATTGAAAGATGCTTTCAAGAGTTACTTTAAGGAAGAGTGTGAAGTTGCTCAGACGATGGCAGAAACTGCGACACACGAAGGGCAGACGTCTAAAAAACATTTAGACCCCCAGGAAAGTCATCTAAACAGGGTAACATCAGTAAACACGCAAAATGAAGATGAAGATGCAGGTGTGCACTGTACAGAGAAAGGACTTACAGAGTGTCTTCTGGTAAACAAAGATGTGACATGTGAAGAATTAAAAGACGCCGTGGCAGAAAGTGAAGCTTGTTCCAAGCCTAACTTGATAGTTCGACGTAGAAGAGGGCGGCCGCCAAAGAAAACAAGGCAAAAGCAAATCCAATCAGCATCTACTGAGGTTCCAACAGGCCAGAAAAGTACAAGTGCCCCATCAGTAGGAGAGAAGGGGATTGAGTTATCACCTGTAATTGTTACAGAAAAAGTATCTTTTCCAAAGCCTTCAGGAGAATCTACAGCTGAGCCCACAGAGACTTTATCCATCGCCACTCCATCGGTCTATAAGAGTCAAAATATAGCTTTGCAAGATAAGGAGAAGGAAGACGTTTCAGTTGAATCTTTGAATCGCAGTGTTTCGTCTGACAAGCAAACCCCATCTGAATCTAAACAGCTTTCCAAGGAAGTGAAAGAAGATGCAACTAAGACTCAAACCTTTGGAGGTTCAGCTGCAAGTGAAATGCAGAATGCTCCACAAGCAGACTCGCTGCAAACGGCATCATGTCAACAAAATAAACCCCACATCCCTGTAAGTCTACATGATGCAATGCTGCTAATTGACGCCATGAACCAGTCAACCACAGAAAATACGTTCTCTCAGCCACAACGCACTGAACCCCAGACCCAATGTGCTCCCCTCACGGGTTCCTTAGAAATGAGGAAAAAAGTCCTAACATCGCTACAGACAGGTTCTGTACAGACTCTGCTCACATCAAAATCACTTGATGTCCCTCCTCGTATTACAACCAGTGAAGTGCAGACCTGCAGACCAGACCAACAAAATATACTCATTCCTCTCAGAACTACTCAATTGGTGAATTCATCAGCTAATGCAACTCTGACCACTCAGCCAATACTTCCACGTCTTCTGGTAACACTGGGAGTACCCAGTAAATTACCTCGTACAATCATTATTGTTCCGAAGCCCGGCCCATCGATTGCATTTTGTAATAGTGAAGGACTGCCTTCATCTCAATATCCTAAAGTTATTTCAAAAGCAGAACACCATAAGTTGCTTCTGATACCTGCAGCTTCAAAATCACCTGTTGGAACACCTGCCTTTTTCTCTGTTCCCCCGAAAACATTCACTATTACATATAATAAACTGCCTTCTGTCCAACCTTTACAGGCAACCACCATCTCAACAAATAAGCATACAGAGACGATTCCACTAGAAAAAATAACTATTAATCCCAGAAAAGTGGAAACTGAGGTAATAAGGAAACCAGGGATAGTCATTCTCAGAGCTAAGCAGAATACCCCTGAACCCACTACTCCTGCTTCATTAGACTCTTCAACACAGTTGCTTCCCATGTCTCAGGAGTCAAGCTCATCTAATTTAGATGAAAGGGTAGGAGAGAAAATAAATTATACAACTGAGAACCGAGACTCATCCAAACCAGAGACGCCTGTTTGTGAAACTATTAACTCTCCTACAGAAACCTATTCAGATACTTTAAATGGACAAGGACTAACATCTGCAACTCCAGTGTTACCACCTGTCGCTGCTGAGCCAAAACGCTGCGCAGTGGTCAGATTAACTAGACTTCCATTTCTAATATCAGCACAAGAATCCATCTCAGTCTCAAGATTGTTTCCAAACACATTTTCAGACTCTATCACTCAAAACCCTTCAAAAATCCCTTGTGATGCAAAAAGGCCATCCACACCAGAAGAGGCACCTACTAGCAGAGATGTGCAGCCATCTATGTTTTCTACTGTGTCAGAGCCAGTTGTGGAGATGTTGGATGTAGTCAGCAACATGATGGGTCCCTCACCTGTTCCTAGTGCATCTGATGAAGTATCACATGGTCGCTTGCAGCTAACTCCCATCACTCCCAAGGATCCATCTTATCCTCAGTTAAGGATGACTAAAACCCAGTTCCTGGCACAACTCTCTGTATCGCCAGTAGGCCAAGAACAAGAGGTAAACACTTTTTGGTACATGGAGATAAACTAAAACTTATAGTTTGAATTTCTATCAATTTGCTTAACTAATGTTTCTTCTTTACATGTAATTACAGACCAGCGATAATACCTCTGCAGATTCAAGAGAGACCAGAAACAGTGGCAAGAAAGGCCCACAGAAAGCCTCCATTGTCACCAGATTGCGAAGTCACCTGAAAGAATGCTTGAAAGCTAGAAGAACTGCAGGACAAAAAGCAGACAGGGAAATGGAGCCCACCTTCAAAAGCCCTAAGAAACCTAGGTTAGAGGAGGACAGTGTAAATGATAAAAACACAACTAAAACAGTTTGCAACAGAAAACTAAAGGAAACCGACAGTATTGCCTCAACAGATCGAGTTAATACGAACTCTTTGATTAGTCCTGGGGGATCTAGTCAAGGTGAAGATGCGGTCACAACTGTAAGGAGTGTTGATCAGCCAGCTGCTGTCAGTTGTAGGTCTGAGCCACCAAGTGATTCTGCTGCTGAGAGTTTGGAGAAGCCCAGTCCAAGTAGAGATGGCGTAGACCCAAACAGGGTAGAGTCCACATCTGTAAGTCCTAGGCAGTCTTCTTCAACAGAAGCAAGTAAAAGCCCAGAAATGTCTAAATTAGTTTCTATAAGGAGGTGTGCTTCACATCAAGATGACGTAAGTAAGAAATCCAAGTCTGTAAGCCCTCAGAAACCCAGCTCTATGAAAGCAAGTTCTGGTCCTAAAAACACTAGCCCCAAAACTACTAAATCCCCCTTGAAGGTTCTTAATGGATCAACCAAAGAGGGTGCTATTCCTATAAAGTCTGAATCTCCTGTTTGTCGTAGAACATCTACTTGGACTCGAAATGAGACGAGTCCTAAAAAGCCTGGCAGCCCTTTCAATTCCAGTCACAAAAAAGGCGACCAATACAACAGATCCATTAAAAGGGCATCTAGTTATTTTAGCCCTGGAAGGTGCAACATAAGCACAGTTAGTGGTATTGGAAACAAAACTAAGAGTGAGACTGGTTCCCCAAGTGTCAGAGGCCATAGAATCATAAGAAACACTTCTGAAAGCAATGGAGATTCCACATCTGCTCACAAGGAACCCAGGCAAACTGAAGGTCGTCACGCTATTAAAGCAAGTTTCAAAGTTGTAAATGCCATGCAATTGACTAAAGCAGCAAAAGCCAAGAGGAGAGGTAAAATGAAAATGTCTAAATCGAAAAAGCTGGGTGAGAACCAAGCCAACAAGGGAGTTTTGAAAAAATGTAGAGCTAAAGTGTGGTATCCTCCTACACTACCACCTAATGAGGTACCTTCAACAGAAATAAGGAAGCCGCCACCTGTAGTGGTAGAGGACAAAATTCCTCATATACCTTTCAACCAAACACCTATTGTATCACCTTTACAGCCATTAGCTGTCATTGGTAAGCATCTGTTGCGGAACCAGTGTGGGCAATGTGGTCGTGTCTTCAGCAGCAATGCTGCTCTGGAAAGCCATGTCGGTCTCCATGCAGGTTATAGGCTTTTTTCATGCTCACTCTGTGGTAAGTGTTTCCCAGACTCCAAGACTTTCAAACGGCACCATCGAGTGCACCGCAACGGTAGGATCCACGTCTGCCGACATTGCGGGAAGGGCTTTGTCTACCGATATGGCCTCAGCAAACATCAGCAAATGGTCCACAACAGGATAAAACCTTTCATCTGCCAGATATGCAACAAGGGATTCGTCACTAGACGAGATGTTGAAGTCCACATACGGATCCACACCGGAGAGAAACCATTCAAATGCCACCTTTGTGAAAAGAAGTTCACCAGGAGAGTAGAGCTAAATGTGCATTTGCGGTGGCATAATGGAGAGAAGAGACACTGGTGTCCTTACTGTGGAAAAGGTTTCTTAGACTTAAACAACTTGAAGAGACACAAGTATACTCACACTGGGGAGAAACCACATTCCTGCCCCCGCTGCCCCAAGAGATTCACACAGGGCGCTCACCTGAAAAAGCATCTTAAAAATGTGCATAAAGAAAATTAAAGGATGGACAAGAGGCCATCTTGCTCCAATGAGAATTATGGTGAGTTTTCTAATAATAAATTAAATGAAGGAGAAAGTAGGCATATGCTACCTTAAACCTTGCAGCACAAATAAAATCAGAACTTGACCCCTCAAATAAACACAAATTTAATAGCAAGCACGAATGCAATAATCTGTTTCCTTGTAATTTATTACTAAATAATCAGAGAAGAACCTGTCAAAAATCATTTCTAACAGTTGCATCCCTTACTACACGTCCAGTCAGGCCCTCATTCTGAACACATTCAGCTTCATAATAAACTGGATTAAATTGGACTGTGTTGTACAATTGACTTGAGATAATTGTGTAAATAAAGCTGAATCAAATTAAGTATTTTTTCCCCTTAATATATTGTTCAGCTGGTTTATACATAAATATTTATACTTTGAAAAGGGCTAACATCGGCCCTACATGTTAGTACTGGTACCTCATTAAAGATATTTATTTTTATATTATCACAAACCTTCACACACCAAAACAGACAACATAGCAATTCAAACAAACAAACCTCTGTGGTTCATGTCGGTCAGTGTAAATTATCATATTAAAACAATAAAATTACATTAAACATTAAATTATATTTATAAGTTGCAAGACCAGCCAAACTATTTAGAAAAAAGTGTGACTTTTACACGGTACTTTTAATGCTGTTTTTGTGTAGTTTTTTTTTTAACCTTAAGAAATGCTGTCATGTTCGTGCATTGGGATAGGCTAGTGGTGGCTAATATGACATTTATATATTAAAAAATGAGGCGAGGGGATTTATTTATGCTAACAAGGTACATGTTCCCAAATAAATTAATATTCATGTGATTGCAGATATTTGACTTGCCCAACTGCTACATGTACAATACCGGACTTAGATGCTGCTGTTTATGAAGATGGTGTATCAAGAAATATTAGACATATTCTCCATGAAGCTTTGCATTTTAATATTCACATCGCTGTTGAACTAGTTTGAAGGATGTTAAATGATAGGTTGATCTGTTTTGTAATTAATGTAAAGTAATGTTATTGTACTTTAAATTTTGTTGCTACTTCACAGCAACAGGAAGGGTGACTAGTTTGAGCTAATGTTTGCTTTGTAATGCTATGAGCAGAATTATCCATAATTTTATTTTTTAATTTAATTTAATTTTTTTATTTTTTTGAGGCGATATATTGTCTGTAATTGATCCTTCCTGATTTGTACTAGCTGCAACAGAACATTGCTTAGATTAATAATGTTTTTTTAAGTCCTTTTGCTTGGAAGTGTGGCGGAAAATTCTGATATTTGCTGCGCCAGGTCTTTTGTGAAGCACATTAAGCTTCTGCTGTTAATGTGCACAAGCTGAATGGTGGAAATACCACCGCTTTGGTTTCTGTTCTTCTCTGTAACTGATATTTGATGATTTTCAGCATATCAATAGGATTTGACTTCCATTGCACTTATTTTCTCTAGATGTCATGTGGAAAGGATGTATATTGACAAGTGTTTTTGTTCCTGGGTCGAACAGTACACAAGAAACAATCTCATTTGAATAACATTTTAAATGCTTTTAATAATCGATGCTACTTGTTATTTATGTGGAACTTTCTGTTATGACATAGCTTTGCTTTTTTTGTGTCACAAATGGCAGTTTAAAAAAGCATGCTGCTACTAGCAGGATTTACTGCCTAACCTAAGGACTGTAATGGGCAGATGAATGTTTTTATTTAACTCCTGTGAACCCCAGTTAATGACCCTATTGGTGACGCAAATTTTCATTATTTAGAGCATTTTTATTTGAAGCCGGTTTTGCCGTCTGCTGGTGTTTTAACAGTAGTGCTTGCCCTTGTTTACCTGGCTGTTTTTCTTTTCCATATACTTGCCGAAATGGTCAGGAAGAACTGGAGTGCCGCCTCCGCAGTCAGCTTAACATGTCTCAGGAAATGATTTATTGTGACTTGTTTGACTTTGTTGTTACCAAAACCAGTTTTACTTTGTTATAACCATTTTTTTCCTCAGATCCTTAAATTGCCACGTATACAGGGAAATGCTAAATGGTGTCCGAGTTAAATAATTCTTAACTTCATTGAAGTTATTGTATAAACTGTAAATTTCATTTATTTGATTAGTAAAAATCCAGATGTTTATTTTGAGAAAACAGGTAATAAATAAATATTGTCAAAAATATGCCTGCGTGAACTTTTTTGTGAGTTGAATAATTGTATTAAAATAATTAAAGACTTAATTATCACCTGTTTATTACAAAAGCATTTGTGCAGATGGTTCATGGTTGGAGCTCAGACTTCTTAAAGGATTCTCCTTTGTGCTTGTTTTCCGTCTCCAGGCATTTACATTTAAATGAATAGTTGGCTGCTGTTTTTGTATTGACTTGGGTTGAGTGAAGGTTTTCTTGTATCAGGTTTTTACCTTTCGATGGACTGGTGAGCTGCTCAGACATCACTTAAAATGTTTAGTGTTTATTTGTGAGATTGCAATTAAAACATTACGGTTCAAATACAAAATTAAATTTAAAACTTTAGGAAGTGACAGATGTGAGCAAAGTGCATCACAGGGTCACATACATACATACATACATGAAGTTAAACTGATTCCACCAACAGCATGTGTCTGAAGTCCATTAAACTGAATGATACCAGGACAGCTGAGGGAGGAAGCAACATGGAAAGAAGTGAGATAATTCTTTAATCTCATATACGGTTCATGTATTTGAAAACAAGTTGACTGGTAATTTAAAACATCTGATCCTCACACACCTTTAGTCTTAGAACCAAATTAATATTTTATTTCAGTGACTAGTAAAGGATTAGCGTTAAGCTTTCTAATACCTCATCAATTTTAAGAATGTTTTAAAGCTGGGAAACATCCAGAAGAATAGGGGCAAAGATTTCCAAATTACACATCTGTCAGTTTTTCCGGTTGATTTCTAACCACTGAAGCAATGCAGCTTGTACATGCCTGAATGTTTATCTTTATTTACACGAGTTAACAATCAATGTAGGAAGATGGTGTTATGATTTAAATAAATTACTCATGTGTACCATGTGGATACATGAACTGATTTAATTCGGTGTAGATATTTAATAATTGTAAGAGTGTTTATCTTTATTTATAAAGCAGCTTTGTTGGAGTCTCGCTAGATGAAATTCATCACTCACCTAAATTCCATGTAAAATAATTTATCACAAAGTCTGAGTTGAACGGATTTTAGCTGCATGCAGTTTGTGGAATAGATTCATTTTCTCTATAGATGTCTGTGACCCTGGGATGTATTTGACAGTAAACTCAGCTGTTGCCTCTTAATTTCATATTTTAAAAAAACGAATCAATTTCTTTTTTGTTTTTTTAAGGTATAACTTTTTAAATCATGTTCTCACAGACTAAATACACATGCAAGAATGTATTAATTTTCATACCACTTTAGATGAATATGCACAGATGTGCACGGTAAACTGTATTTGATCCCACTAAATACCTTGTGTTTTTTCATTTATTTTTTGCCCCTCCTTCGAATATTTCTGAGAAAATGAAGTAGGATTACCAACATGGCAGCCGTAGGAGGTACTGTTTTAATTCTTTAAATGCAAAAAAATAAAAAAAACCTGTTTTCTTATATATCTCGTTTGATATAGAAACCCGGGATCCGTGCGAGGACAGGAATACGAGCACCCAGGGGCGCAGATGGGATTTTTTTTAACTGGGGGACAAAACTTTCAGCAAATTATTGCAACTCATTGGGCCGGTTGTACAAAAAATTTAATCCGGATAAAAGCTGTCCGGATTTGGTAATCCCATGTTTTTGGGACGGCGGATCGCGTAATCAGGCTGACTTTTATCCCGATTGTTCAAAGAAAAATAGGTTTGGATCACCCTGATCCAAAATCCCATTTTTTTAGGATCACCACTCCAGATTTCCAGCATGTAAATCAATGTGCGGTGCCGGCCATGTGAAGAACAGCAGGTAGAAGAGACGGTCTGCATGCCTTAACTACTTGCAGGTGGAACCACCTGGAGCATGTAACATCATATGTGCATGTATTGTCCTGCATAACATTGCGACCAGGTGGACTTTCCCTCTCTGTCACGATGTTGATGACGTGCCTGAGCCCTGTGTGAAGGTACCGGCCTGACCTCTGTCATTCTATCATAATAAGGGACTTTTGCTTTACTATGCTGCAAGGGTAAATAGGTAGCATATTACCCAATTAACCACTTTATCCCTGTAACGGTTAAACAAGTGCAAAATATAAAGTTATATTATTTGATCAGCTTCTTCCTGAAATTCACCTTGTAATCCTGCCCTCTGTTGGGATCAGGATAATCCTGTTTTTTTGGATCAAAGTTATCTGGATTCTACTCAAAGGTTTTGAACAGCCCAAACTAAGGGTTTTATCCGGATAACAATCAGGATTGGATTATGTGATCCAAACCGATTTTGGAAACACAAAGTGAGTGAACAACCCATTTTCAACATTTGATTCTATTCGATAACCGAAATCCGATCGCTTACGATTGAACAACCAGCGTCAGGAGTGAGTTTTCCAGTTCTTTTAGTGTTTGAATGCCTGGTTGCATAAACCTCTCAGTAATTTGTCTAATCTACTGTTTCTAGGACACCGTGTATAGTAGACATACAACAGGCTGCAACAGGCGCAGGGGGACTCTCTTTAGGACCCTGGGGAGTGAATGTTTGCCTTATGGTGTGTTCAATTGGTATCATGGGGTGTCGGAAGTGGGAGCTCAGGTCAACATAATCCCAAGGTTCAGTGTTCCCAGCGCTTCCCAGCCTTACAGACAAACAACAAAACATGTAAATACTGTTTACGTAAGCAGCAGAAAGCATAAATTCTATGTTAGGTTAGTGAGATTAATTTCCCTTTCCGAGTTGGAGATGTGACTTCACGGGGGGTTCTGATTAAAAATTTGACTTGGAGTTTAGAAATTCCCACATTTCTGTACAACTGAAACGCACCATTAGTGAAGCACACAAAAAAATACAGAGAAATACCTGAATATATTTGCTTAAGCATTAAAAGCTGTTCTGAAACATATACACATGTACAGTCAGAGGATTTGACTGTCTTGTAGTTCCTGAGATTACTAAAATTGTTTGCAAAATGTCAGTAAATCCCTACAAATTATGCAAAACAAAGTACGCAAAAGGAAAAAGGAGATGTTGTTGACCAATATTTTATTACAAAAGGCAAAATGTGACTGAAAATGTTAAGGATGCACAATTTCCCATCATAAAAATCTTAAAATATGAAAAGAAGATTAATTTCAGACTTCTATTAGCTTCTCTAGTAGAAGAATTGAGAAACGAGAGACGAGTTTTGTGCCTTTTAACGGTTCTCCTCTCCGAAAGATGTGCAGGCAACCAAAACTTAGTTGCAAATATGCATTAAAATACACTGACTTTTTGGAAAAAGTCACACTTTCCTATTAAAAAAAACCTTGTTTCAAACTATTCAGAGTACGGCCTGACTATGAAGACGGAGACCAACAGGGCGAGCCACAGTGGCAGTGACAGGGTCAGAGCTGGAGGGCCACCTGAGTGAACAATTGAATGATAACACTTGCCCACATTGCCAACTTTGTCTACAGCTACAAATTCAACAATCTGTGAGCAGCAGGAAGCGTTGTAGTTTGCCTGGATGACGGGTTGACTCAGTGAAGAGTGCGTTAGGGTTCCATTACCCTGATGGAGGGATATGCTCTGTATCCCGGTACCATTACCATCAGTCAGGTTAGCTGAGAGTTGCCATTGGAAAGGTTGACACTGGGAAACATCCAGAGGGCAATCCTCCAAGACAGTAACCACTTCACATTGTGGTGCAGTAAAATCTGTGATCTGAAAAGAAATATGAAGTAAAAGCCACAGTCAAATGTAGGTAGGTACTGAAAACAATAGAGCTGGATCTCCAGATTGTATAACAGCTTCTGCCAAGCCAAATTAGACAATACCTTATACATTTCTGATTGTACTGTTTCCTTTGTTTTTAGTGTTTATGTGAATTACTTCTGTCCTGTGTTTAATTTGTTGTGCAGCACTTTGGTCAACCATGTGTTGTATTTTTAAAGTGCTATATACATAAATGTGGAATGGTATGGTATTAAACCAAAGTGGGAGCAAAAAAGAAATTTCACTTTTTCAAGTTAGCAGTGGATTACTAATCAATACTAGTGGGGACATACCAATCTGTCCTATGCTTCTACGATGAATAAAGGTGTGGTGGTTTTCTTGAAGGAGGAGAGTATGGTGGGAGTGAGAAGCTGAAACACGTGCAGTCTTTCAGGAGGCAGGTGTTTGTTTCTGAGCTGTCAGACGCAGATGCTTGATGTGTCCTTCGAGGTGAAGCATGAAGAGGGATATTACGTGGTATATGCCATCACGGGGAACATGAAGTGCTTCGACTGTGGCGGTGTGGGGAAATCGATGGTTTTCTTGATGAAACATTTGGTAAATCCGTTAAATTTTTTCCGGATGAAGGGAAGTTTATTAAAAGTGTGCACACTCTGCAGAAAGTAGTTGGGCTGGATTTACTGTTTAGGTTAAAGAAACATGTAACTAATTTGAGGAAGACGCTTAACCTGAGAAGGGTTTCTGGATGGTTAAAGTCTAGTAAGTGAAGATATGGTGAAGCTACTGCACTGGTTGTTTCTCCTCATGTTTCTTCTCACTGTTTGCTCTTTTTTTTCTCTGTCTTGTTAGTATGGGTAAGGTGAGGGTGGGCATTTTAAATATTAATGGAGGGAGGGATCAGCAGAAGAGAGCAGTTATTTCTGAGATGATTTCTCAGAAAAGGTTAAACGTGGAATTGCACAGGAACCTCAAATGAGGTCGTCTACCACCTTGACCCAGATAATCTCTGAGTCTGATGTAGTGGATGTATGGAGGGTTCAACATCCCAGAGTCAGGCAGTACGCGTGGGTTATGCTGGGCTTACACCAAACAATTTTCACAGTTGCAGACTTAAAACTGATGTCTTTAGGAAATCTTAGGAGTCTTACTGGAGTCACAGCGCGTTCCCGTTATCTCGATTGTTAGGTTTAAGCTGGTAATCTTTCCCTAATCTTGGGTCTGCGACAACATCAAACATGTTTGATATTATCACAAGTCACAGAGACGTAACACAATCGACAATCAATAGATGAGCTCTGAGAAAAGCAGAATCAGGATTAATGAAAAAAACACCAGCAAAAAAAAACAAAACAACGGCAAAAACGGAAAAAGAAAAGAAAAGAAAATGGACGAACAAGAAGCGGTGATGACACGTTGTAGGTGGGCCGTCTAGAAAGAGGAGTGGATGGTTATTAAGAAGAAAATTTCCGCTGTGGATCATTTATGTGTTACAGTATAATGATCTAACAAATGAGAGAAAAATAAAAACTCATTCATCCCTCCAGATTCTGATGAGTCGGTGCAACACCTGGCAGAGATGCAAAGTTGGAAACTCCCCCCTTGTTTGCTTTGCTGAGGGCAGATCAGCCCAGTTTCATATCAGCTGTCCAGTATATCACAAAAAATGCTGAAAGAATCTAGTTGTAGTCTTGTAAATAGTGATTCATAGTCTTTGTTAAATCTCAGTCTGAGACTATGCTAAGACTTAAAACTCTAAACATTTATCTCTAGATGTGAGCAGGTGTGAGCTGGTAGTTTTCTAGAGTCTTTTGCAAATCTTTTCAAAGTCTTTTGATGTAAGCCCAGCCCAGTGTGAGTGCAGCCAGGTTAGATAGGATTTATTCGTCTACTAGTTTCTGTAATAGGCTGCTGAGCAGTCATATGTACCTACTGATCATAATTTAGTCACTCTGGATCTTCACATTTCACAAACTACCAAATGTAGTTTATTGGAACTAAGGGGCAGCTCGGCAAGGTAGAGCGGTCGTCTTGTAATCTGAGGGTTGCCGGTTCGAGCCTCGGCCAAGTCGAGGTGTCCTTGTGCAAGACACCAAACCCCAAATTGCTCCTGATGGGTCGATGGCATAGCTTGTGGAATTGTAAATGCAAATCACAAAGCGCATTTGACCAGTAAAGATCTTCAGAAAAAAATATTAAAAGAAATAAGAAACTCAAGCTGAAGCTGTTGATGTGGTCTTTAAGTAGCACTATGTGACTTTTTCACATTAAAATGTGTGTTTTTGACTCATTTTGATGGCACAGTGACACTTATTATGTTCATTCCTGGAGCCACTGTTAATCAGCAGTGTACCGAGGTTGAGAAACCACACATCACACCAGCCTGGAACCTGACGTTCAGTTTGGTTTTAAGCGTCACACGCCAGCACACGCCAGCAACTAAATGTCAGCACACCGGCCGTTTCGGAAGTGCACCGTGGCTAATTCATCAAAGAGAGGTAAGGGAGGATTATTAGACACAAAAGAGAAAAAGTGAGTCAAGATAACACTGTCTTTTACTGGCTGGAGAGAGCTCAGAGAAGAGAAAGGATGCAAGATGGATTAGCCGTCATTAGCAAGTGCATTACTGATGAAGTTTGCCAAAGTTCCATAGTGGTTTTCTAAAGTGCCCTGGCATTAAAAAGCAACTGAGGATAACTCTGGTTACCTTAGTGACAACAGACAATCTCAGAATGATGTAGTTGGAGTCAGCACCACTGGGAGACTTGGCTTCAATAGTCAGAGTAACATCAGTGCCGGATGCTGCGATGGCAATAGGCGTGATTATCAACGTAGCATTAGCATATTGTCCAGTTGACAAGGTGAGACTGCCAGGAAAGCAGAAAGCAGAAAAAGCATTTCAGAGTTTGCTCCAACTCAGTTCAGGAAATGTAAAAATGGAGTAGGTGACAGCAACACATTTTTAGGCAATACATACAGATACATGGTGAATACTGATAAACACTGAATTTGAAGTTTATTAATGACTAAAATATCAGTGTCTCTGTGGCCAAAAAGGGTTTCCTCTGCAGGGCGGCTGGGCTCAGAAAAAGAGCAAGAAGCTCAGTCATCCGGGAGGGGTTCAAAGCTGAACCGCTACTCCTCCACAGTGAAAGGAGCCAGATGAGGTGGCACGGGCATCTGGTTAGGATGACTCCTGAATGCTTTCCTGGGACCCATGGAAGACCCAGAACATGCTGGAGGGACTATGTCTTGTGGCTGGCCTGGGAATACATTTCGTCCAGCAGAGCTTGAAGAAATGGCTGAGGAAAGGGAAATCTGGGCCTTTTGTTTAGGCTGCTGTCCCCCTCAACCCAATCCTGGAGATGTGGTGGAGATTGATGGATGGTCATGAGCCAAACTTTGTCTTGACTAAGAAAAATAACTTCCTAATGGTGAACAGTCTTTTCGAGAAATTCTTTGAACCGAGAAAATGCTGTGGTTGGACATCAAGAGAGTCACATACATAAAACCTGAGAAAGGCTCTCCTTCTTTTTCTTTTTTTTCACGTGGATGTAACTGAGATTGTTCTGTTACCTTCCAAGCCGCCATTTTCTTCTCTTAGCTGGATTTACACTAAACTATGCTAACCTGCTGTGACATAAAATGGTTGTTATCATTTCAGATTGTTACATGATTGATTGGTGGCAGCTTCATCTCACCTGGTTGGGTAGACCATGGGATAGTCTCTGTCATTTCTGGCATTGATGGTGTATGTACCGCCGGCACCTTGGGTCATTATGCTGAAGGGGAGCCGGAAGGACTCACCTGGCGCCAAACTGCTGCCCACCACACTCTAAAAAAACCAACAACACTGGCTTAACCAAAACACGGGAATTAAGTAATCTGTCATACCTAATTTTTTAGCATTGGTTGAATATATATAATTAATTTAGTTTTAAATTTAACTCCATGTAAACTCATCATTTAGTTTCTTTCAAATACAGAATCTGAATCACTCTGACTTCATATTCACATATTATTTAAAATTAAGATTGTTTTAAACTTACATTTTAACACGTTACTTCAGACTATAAATGAGTATAATAGTGCAGCAGGTAGTTTTGAGACATAAAAAAAAACTTTCACAAAAGATTAAATTCCTTTAGTAATTCAGATCTTTTTTTATAAAAAAATTATTTAAATAAATTTCACTGTAGCGCTGCACTAACGTAAAACGCAACTTAATCCAGTTGCTTCTTACAAATGGAAGAAATTAATTTAAATTTGTTCTGCGATTCTCTCTCACTAGAACAGGACAGAAATGTTATGGAATGAAAGGGTATAAGGTTTATTATTATTATTATTATTATTATTATTATTATTATTATTATTATTATTATTATTATTATTATTATTATTATT
>JBAMHW010000004.1:31323622-31340627 GCA_037177495.1 Rhadinocentrus ornatus
TTCCACAAAGTCATAGATGAAAGTAATTGTGCTCTGGCCTGCAAGCACACACAAACAGTAAATACTCCCAAACCTCTGCATGTTTCCCAAGAGACGCTCTGTTCTGGTGTGTGAATGACACCAGGCTGGGAGATGGTAAAACTCTCATCTGACGTCGTAGAATTGTAACTAGTGACTCACTAGTTGAATTGAATTATGTATGTTATAGACAAATTTACAGTATCTGACCTGTGACTTTGAGTGTGTATGGCTGGCTGGATTTGATGTTGAGCTTCCAGTTTCCTGTCTGATTGTCAGAGTTGAGACGAATTCTCCACAGGTTGCCCACTGTCTGAATGGTTCCCAGTTTACCACTGGCCTCGTTCTGATTCTGACTCACTCCTTTAAATGGAGCAATAGTCATGTTGACATATTTAGTAGGAAAGAAAGACACTCATCCTGTCTAAGCCGAACAACACTTGGAACTGTGAGTTACCATAAGGGTTGGTGAGTGTAAACGTAATGGATGTTCCTGTGATGTAGATGGTGATGTTTTTCAGTGACTCATCCAACAAGAAGGGGAAATTCTCTTCCTTTCCAGTGGTTCTTGCTCTCTGAAGAATTGTCACCTGAGGAAGAAATAAATGGGTAACCTGTTAACTTTTCAAACTGGCCCAGTAACTTAAGGTTTAATTCATGCTTCAGATAAAGGATACGTACCAGGGCAGATGTGGAGGTGTCAATGATGACATCTGTAGCTTGGGGCAACTGTGCCTTTGTCACCTGGATGGCCTGGCCTCCAGATGCCAAAGCTAAGTCTTTGTAGTCATCAAAGAAAGAAGCTCTTAGAGAACGACGGCGTCTCCTCTTGGATGTGGTCATGAAGAATGACACCTATGTAAAAGAGTAAATGTGGCAATATTATCATCCTTAACCTTCCCACATTGTAGACAGCTTAAACATAGGTAAGTCATTTAGAGCCAGTCATCATTTACCGTTGACTTGGTGCTCCTAATGAGAGCAATAATCGTGCCCTTAAGGGCGATGTCTTTGGGTCCAGCATCGGTGAAAACGTAGATGTGGGACGAGGACGGGGCACCAGTGAGAGCCAACTGAAGAAATAAAGGTTCATAGTGTTTAAAGGATTCATAATAACAGTCTCATAAAGAAGACCACGTACAATTTGAAGATGTCATAAGTGTACCTGCAGTCCTGACAGGCACATCTCTGGGGTGTCACCACCACCGTTTGCTTTAAGCTTTGAGATTTCTGTTTTCATCTTTTCAGCATCTGTTGTCCTGATCATAGGTCCAAAGTCTACGTATAACCACAAAGAGGAGCTTAGAACCAAGCATTAGTAATTTGGGCTAAATTTATAATTTATCCTTGAAATTCACTGGAACTATGTGTACATTTATAATATGTAAGATAAAATGCCTGACATTTGATCGTTTACAGTAACATGTAATAATAAATGGAAACAATAAAGCAGTTTTAGGACAAGCGGCAATGTTAAAAAGTGATTTTCAAGAAGAGATAAGGTGAGTTAGGTTGGATCAATGTTGATAGTAAAATGTTTTATAAATGTCTTTGCTAAACGCTTTAAAAAAACCAAAGTTTAAAAAGGGACTTGAAGGTCGCTGGAGACTTTGTCCACTTATCTACATCATGGTTTGCAAGTGTGAGAACTAAGTGAGGGAAACTATCATGCCAGACCCTATTTAACAAGTGGGGTCCCTTTATTAAGAAATGACCTCTCAACAGATAAATTAATAAATAGATCTGATAAATTAACATTTGATCGTTAAGGGAAATGTCTTTTATCTTAAATTTGAAGGCCTGTCATTGTTTTTTGTCTCATGAGGGCTGAAGTGTAATCACTAAACTCAGTGAAGTTTTGATTTTTGTTTTCTTGATTTAAACAGGGTGATTTGGTTAATTGTGGAAAATGGATCAAAGAAACCATGACAGATGAAATTATATTGGTGATCAGATTTATTTTAACAGAAATACTCGTACCTGGATCATTGAAGGGCACCAGGATGTACTCGGAGGGTTCGTCCTGTGTTCCTCTTTTACTGTCAATGATTTGGTAAACAACCGACCTGGCTTCTTCAATGTCATCTGCCATACTGCCGGTGGTGTCGATGACGAAGCACACCACAGAGGAGCGGGCAATTCCCATCATCCTGTTACAAAGAACAAGAGTTTCTTTATTTTTCTTCCACAAAGATCAGCTTTCAGTACTCTTTCTGACACACATGTGAGACTGTGATGCATATCTTTCACATCTTGCTGCTACCTCAGAAAGTCCTCATCTCCTGCAGCAAAGCGGATGTCCTCCAGCAGCTCGAGGGTGGCGTCTGTGGCTGCTTCCACAGCAGCGTCATGGAGCTGCATGTTGTGCGGGCGACGCTCATCTTTTCCGATACCTCCTCGGGGAACTGTTGTGCTGGTGAGATCAGCTTCTCCTCCATGGCTACACTTACCTGGCACAGGACAGGAGGAAGAAGACAGACTGAGTCATGGATCAGACTGTTATCAGTATTGCTCTTGTCTGCATTTATGAGCGTATTGCAGGAACCTTTTAATAATGTCTGTCATGTTGTTACAGTTAACATTTTATTATTGCTGCACATAGGTTTGTAAAAAGTTACTTGGAAGAAAAATTGAAGGCTAATAATTTACTAAAGGTACATAAAACGTTTTCAAGTGAATCAATTCTAAGAAACTCTTTTATGTTCAGATAAGCTCAGACCTTATTTAGGACAAAACTCATTAAATGTGGTAACAACTTACTAAATGTAAAGTAAGAGAGTACGATTAAAAGTGCAATAACTGCTGTGTGCCTGACCTTATGTATCTTTTATCATTTCCTTGTATATATACTAATGTATCAAAATTTATTTAATTTATTTTGTTTATCTACTGTTCTTATTTATTTCTCTTTTTGAACAGGAAAGGCTTGCACGACCAATTTCTTTGTACGCTGTATAATGACAATAAAGGTCTATTCTGTTCTATTCTATTAAACAATAAAATAAATGAGAATGAGTTTGTTCAAAAAATAGTGTAAGAATTTGGAAACTTTGCTTTTTTCTTTTGGTAAGAATCAAAGGAGAGACGCTACCTCTGTCCAATAAATATAAAGCCACAGATTAGCTTATCGTAGCATCAAACAGAAACATTTAGCCTGGCTCCTAAAAAGCTTTCCTAGACATAAATTCATACAAAGCATAAAAAGTTTTGCTAATGGCAACTTCCTGATGGTGCTAAGACTCCACAAAATGACCACCACATATTAAATAGATAAAAATGTAAAAGCTAGACGGAACTTATAGAATTAAATGCTGATATTAAGAATTTTAGTAATATTAGCTATTAATTGATTGACCTGTTTTAAATAAAAAGACAAGAATTATTGCAATAAAAAAAAGGTATTATCTAGATTATATCCCAATCTGTTTACACGTTACTTTACACCCCAAGGACAATATAACAGCGGTGGGAATTAACAGCATAACTGCAAACCCTGTATGGGAAAATATTGGCAGTGACTACTTGCAACTTAAACTTGTGTTCAAGTGTAATTGAATATGGGTTTCCAGATAATTTTACAACACATGATACCTTTAGGCTTTGCAGCAGAGAAGATTCCCATGTAGCCTGATGTGAGTTTCTTCTCCTTCAGGATGTTGGGGAGGATCTGATTAGGGCATGTTCCACTTTCACAGTTGCTGCAGGTGGCAGTGTTCACATCTGCAGACGTAAGACAAAGATAAGTAATAGAATCATCAGCATTTCACAAAGTCTTGCACCAGCGCTTATTGTCCTTTTATTTTATGTGTGAATTTGCTGTAAATGGCTACAAACAACGACTGTCTCAAAGCTGAATGATTTTGAACAGTAGACAGACTCGTGTATCAGAGGCAGCAAGACAAAAGATGCTCTTTGGTCAGCAGATATGCTGAAAGATAAAATGACTCTTTATGACAATCTAACTCTCAGAACATGTTGTCCTCCTGTTTAGATATAATTATGATTCCCACTCACCTGCTAGGTTTTCCAGAGGAAGATCTGGGCGTATGAGGTTGACATACGGCCCTGTGTAACCCAGCTCCACCCAGTTACTGTGGCTGTAGAAGTCCTGATAACGCATGAAAACATATTTTATGAAAGACCATACAAGATTTTTTTAGTTGACTTTTATTGCTTTTTTATTGCCATTTTACTGCTACTTGCAAATTGTATTTATAACTCTTTTAATCTAATTATTTCATTTGTCTGGCCTTTGCTCTGTAAAAAAACCTGGATTAAACCCCTATTTGAAAATGAAGGTATAAATAGTTTCATGTCACTTCTCACCTGCAGTGTGTGCAGGATTCTACCCAGGGTTTCCCTGGCTGCCTTGAAGTTCTCCAAACGAATGTTCGCCTTGATGGCTGCCATGCCCGTCGTGATAAGGCTTCGTCCCTCTAAGAAGGCCTCAGAGTTGAAGTGATGTGGAGCGCTAAAAATATTGATTATGTGTACGGGCAAATTTGGTTTGATGCTTTTTGCAACAAATGCGTTAATTCTGAGCTAAATGTGTTTTACTTCTTTCATTTAGTTCCTTCTTTACCTGTTGATAAAGTCACGGTCTATCAGTCCATTCTGGGTGTAGATCTCTTGAAGAGCGGAGTGAAACTTGGCACCAGACACCTCTCCCGATGCTTTGGGGCCTAAACAGGCCTGGACCAGCTCTTCTGGAGATGTTCCCTGGAAAACAATGCATGGTTAAGTTATTAGTTACAGGCATCTTACTGTATGTGACCAGTTTAAACCTGGAAAGTTATATTTTTCACATTTCGCTGTCTGCAAGCCATGAGGCCATTTTAGTGTTTTTATACATCCTTTATCCTTCATACCGTTGGGTTAAAATCCTCCCCAGCATCCTCGGCCATATCCCGACAGGTCTCAGTAATTTTTTGTAGTATGGCTGTTCCAGTGATGCTGACATGAGTGGATGCCCCACCCCCCACGGGAACAAAGGCCACACTGGGGGTCGATAAAGCAAAAGCCAGCAGAACCACTCCCAGTAATGAAGTCATGATGACTCTATAGAGATACACATCAGTTCAACATCCAGCAGCTTAATTTGACATGAATATAAATAATATCTAAAATGTATATATAAAATCTAAAAATGTAATAATGTTATAAAAATCAAAGAAAAAGTTATGAGCATAAAAAAACTACAAATATTATTTCAATTTATTTGTAAGTGATGGAAAAAAAAAAAAAACAATATCAATGCGCCTGTATTTAGACATTTGCTTTCCTTTTTGTTGCTTTTCAATCAAATTAAGTTTGTATTCTATATTCCCAAAAATGATCAAGTTTACTCAAATTAATCAATCAAAGTTACTTTATACACTTGAAGAATGTGTTTCCACTCTTAACCAGTATTAATATTACACTAATTAATTTTATAAATTTACAATTCACGTACATTTCTCTATAAATATAATAAAGTAAGAAAACAACTCCTGAAGTTTCTGCAATTAATCATTGATACCAATATGTGTAAACACTATAGATTTATACAGTCACGTACTTTTAAACATGTGTACAAAACCACTTTAGACAATAAACATTATACAGTTTTCTGATTATATAACTTATGATATTCATGATTGTAAATTTTAAACTTATTATAATCACATCATTGATTTCATCATTAAGAAAAAGTTTAAGATAATGTATTTTGAGCAATGTATAGATAAATATTAATGAATGCATTGTTTTTAAAACTTAATAACCCTTTGAAAAGATCAAATTAAAAACTCATACCTGGATGATTCCCAGCAGGAGACAACTCCAGTCCCACCACTTCTCTGCACCTCTATATATACACTGCACTTCACAGTGGCAGATGTGGATTGGAAAACACATTTACAGGTACAGTCAAAGTCCACTGGAGGGATTTTCCTCATAAAACACTGGATAAAACCGTCACTGCTGGGTTATAAAGCTGTCACACCTTAAGGAATATTCATACCTCGCTGGACTTTGCTGCAGACAATGTATTGTGAAATAAACTCTCCCTTGATCTGGAACCAGGATTAAAAAAACCCAAACAGCTTAATTTAACCCTAATTTACATTGTCATACACATTGATACTTACTACTGATTATGTATAAGCATAATTTTTAAATAGAGTAATTTAATCCTCATTCATAACCAATCTTTTTTTATTAGATAACCATTTCAAAGTATTAAGAAAACATCCTCAATGGCTTACTTATTAATCTAAAAGGCCCGTGATGAACTGGCAACCTGTGCAGGGTGTACCCTGCCTGTCGCCTGATAGCCGCTGAGATAGGCTCCAGCCTCACCCTGCAACCCTGCAATAAGCAGGTATGGATGAACGGATGGACATGAAGAAAATTTCCTTCATATCAAAATTATTGCCTCAGTTTTGTTGCTTCACAGTAAAAGTAGAGTCATGACGCAGGTGGGCTGTTGACTAATACTTTTCTTTCTCTGGAAACATAGTTAAACATTAAAACGCCCATTCTCAAAAAGGAAATGGCCTAGTTATTGATTCAGGATTATTATTGTTTTTTTCCAATTACTTTTCTATTGGCTTTCAACAACAAATTGACATATGACAGAATTAAAATAATTTAAAAAAAAGACTTGTGGAGTGAGAAATTATTATTATACTCATTGTATTTCCAGTCCAGTTTGTGTAATAAAACAAAATATTTCCATTTCTGTCATCAGCTGTTATTTCCTCCATCCTCTAAATGTCCATGGTGATGTCCATCCACATGTTCAGAGCTGGGCTCTCCTGTGGAAGCCATTCTTTGGTAAGGGCCTTTTTGCTAGCATTCCTTTCCAGTAATTTTTAATAACAGGACTGTTCCGTGTGCATTTATTTTTGCCACAGTGTCCCCAGCAAACTGGGAAATTACCTTTATAGTGAGATTTCTAGTGAGGTGTAATAAAATATCCTATCAGACTTTCCCAGCCAAATTCTTTCCAGCTAAACGAGCTACAGCATTTCCATTGATATGCTCATATCGCTTTGCATTCTTCTTTCATAATTAATTTTAAAATATAGAGTTTAATGTGTTTATTTTAGTTAGGAGTCCTTTATATTTCAGAAATAATACCTCTCTCTTTATCTGACCTATTTGTTCTATTAAACAGGTGTAAAAACTGTTTACTTGATTTTGCTTCAGTTTTTATTTTATTTAACTGAACTTATTGATAAAAATGAACTGAATAGTGCACCTTCCTTAGTTATCTAGCAAATAGCTCTAAATCCTTTACATGTCTACAGCGTAACTTGTTTGGAATGAATTGTGCTTCATATGTACACCATTTAAAAATGGCAATATCTGCTTCTAATTTGTATTCTTTTACTGCTGTTTCCCGATTTTAAAAGTTAGCCTGATCCATGGGTTTTCAGTGGTTCTTATTAGGTCCAGCTGGCAACGGTCTGCTATTATTGCTTTTATGGGAGGGGAGGTTAAATCCTCTTCAATAGCTTCCCAATGAGGGATTGCACCAGCATGTCATTGGTCTTAACTGTGCTGCCCAAAAATAGTCCCTAAGAGAAGGGAGGCCCCATTCTTTTTCTTTGGCCGATTGTAAAGTTTTTAGTTGAATTAAGGAATGTCAACCCCAGAAGGATTATTTTTCTACAATATAAAATCCTTATGCCCTGCCCTAAAGAAAACTTTAACCTGTAGATACCCAGAAAAACTAACAAATCATCCCGGCCCCTCCCAGACTGAGTTGTTCAAAGGGCAATGGGAAGGAAGTGTGTGCAGGAATTTAAACGTTATTTTAGGCCAAAGTAGAGGATAGAACAATGAGAAAGATGGAAGAGAAGAACAATATTTTTTTAAAAAGGCAGAATCTGGAAAGAAATGACAGATTTAGTTTTAAAACTCACCTGACTGAGAAATTTTGTATTTTTTCCTCTTTAACCCAGAGAAGCTCAGCTCAACTTTGCCTGGGGCAGCTTGTGTTAGAGTAGCTCTGTATCCACTCAAGCATCCTCCTTCACACAGGAAGTATCTGTGAAGTGTAATTTTTCTGAATCAGAGACACAATTCTCCTGGTGTGGTTGTATGTTTCAGGTCATTGTGATTCTGGAAGTTGGACTGTTGCCAAGTGGCACAATTCTTTCATGGACATTTATATATACATAGCAGGTAAGTCAGCAAGAAAATGTATTTATCTAGCACTTTTCAGGGGATAATTGCCACAAAGTATTTTATAATGGCCATGAAATGAGAGAATAAAAGCATTGATTCGTTTTCTATCTTCTAAGTGGATGGCCAAGCCTCCAGATGCCAAAGCTGAGTCTTCGTAGTCTTCAAAGTAAGGAGCTTAGAGAAAACAATGGTGTCTCGTAGCCATAGTCAACATTTAAATTGGGTTAACAATGTTTAAATTTGGTGCCAGACAGCTATTACCATTGACTTGGTGCTGCTAATGACAAAATGCTGTTTTTAAAATAAAAAAAAAAAAGGCTAATTTTATCAACAGTATACAGTGGCGCAAAAAAGTATTTAGTCAGCCACCAATTGTGCAAGTTCTTCCACTTAAAAATATGAGAGGCCTGTAATTTTCTTCACAGGTAAACCTCGACTATGAATGACAAAATGAGAAGAAAAAAAAACAACCTATAATATAAATCTGTATAAATTACAGGCCTCTTGTAATGAATGACTGAGGACCCAGAAATTCAACCACACACGGGAGTAGGAATACAAAGAATCCAATTTATTGAAAAAACAAAACAAAAAAACAACAAGAGTCTGAAGTGACTGATGGGGGGAAGGAAAGGAGATGAAAAAGTCCAGAATCCAAAGGCAAGGTCAAAATGCAGGCAATAGTCAGAAGACTGAGGCAGACTGGGTACTTATCCATGGCGATAGGCGAGGCTCGGGGTCCGGAAGCAAAGCGTGGGTCTAAATCCAGAAATTTAAAAAGCAGGCAAGAGGAATCCATCGAGGGTAAGGCAAGAGGGGTAATCCAAGGATGTAAAAAGGTAGGTGGGCAATCTGGAGACAATAAACTGAATGCTGGATTTCAACTTGGCAAGGTGCTGTTGCTAATAAACTGGCAGAGAGGGAGAGACTGAAGAGTGTTTAAGCAGTGCAGTGACTACAGAGAAACCGAGTAGCGTTTGGGAAAACCCAGGTGGACTGAATTAGACTTATTAGCCTGTCAGAGCAGAGACCATGGCAGAGTAGCAATTAGGAAAACCCAGGTGGACTAAATCTACGTATGATCCCAGACAGGGCAGAGCAGAAAACATGACACTATCTCATCTTTTTAAGTGGGAGAACGTGCAAAATTTTTGGCTGACTAAATACTTTTTTGCCCCACTCTATGTGGTTTTCATCACAACACACTCATTACAGCTCAAAAAACAGCAGACTGATATCTTTGAGAAAGTGGTCCAACGATAATGTGAAGAAAGGAACATGTGTCAGGTGTCACACAGAAAGAATCAACCACTTCCAGCAGTTTGGATAAATCCAGCAATGTGACAAGACAGTAACCATATCAACCACAGATGCATCTGTCCCTTCTTCTCCTCTTCCTCTGGAGCATCATCTGCAGCTGGATTAAACTCAGTCCGACTCGTCCTTACTAAGTGTAGTAAGTCACAATCACATGTTTAGTATGTCCAATTTCTGTCTGCTGCAGATGTTTCCTGATGGTAAATGGTCAAATGGTCCGTATTTATATAGCGCTTTTATCCAAAACACTGTACATTATACATCACTTTCACACAAGACTACCACTCTACCTCGCCGAGCCACGCCGCCCCATGTTCCACATCTGATGTTTCACAGTTGAAGTTACGCAAAATGAAACCCAAGAGTTGCTAGAGCCTGATGGAAACATCTGAGTTGTGCTATGCGTTTATGTTTTGTGTAAAAATTGATCCATGGATTCGAACATCTTTTACAAAATGTTGCTGTTTAAGTTTTTTGATTAACTGCTCTCAACCTTTAATAGTCTGTCATTTAAATCTAAAACCTGATCATTGGTTGTAATTACTAGACTACCTTTGGCATTCATAAATTAAATGTTCTCTTTTATGTTAAATCTGTCCTGTTACATCTGATGTCTGCTGGATCCCATTTTAAGTTATTTATATACATAGCGCAACAAAGAGAATGCAATAAACTTTGGTTTACAAACACTAAATTACTGGTTTTCATCCTGGGGCTCTGTAGCTGCAGGATAAACTTTTTCATGCCCCAAAGAAAAGAAACAATGTGGAAATTATCCCTCTCCCTCTGAAAGTGAGTTAACACAGTACAGTGAGGAAGGAAATGTGGGCAGGAGTTTGCAGAAAGTAACAAAAGAGAGAAACTAATTAAAATAAACAGATAAATAGATGAACAAACTTAAGTGCTTTCAAAATGGAAAAAATGGGAAAAGAAATGACAAGTTTAGCATATAACAACAAACCAACAAATATTTTTTCCTATTTTACTACAAGCTAGGAAGGAAATGCATGGATATCTTGATGATGATTTTTGTGAATAGTAACACCAGTTTAGCTTCAGAGTATTTCTGTTTGCACTCAGGCACCTCCCTCCTGGCAGATCCACCTTCAGACTTGAAAGGAAACATCTGTGAATTTTCAACTCCAGGGCCAGGGTCGCAGCATTCTCTTGTCTTAGTAGTATGTTTCAGTTCATTGTGGTTCTGTGGTTCCCATAAAGTATCGAGATGGAGGAGCAGTGTAAGCAGAATACAAAGTCTTATCGATGCAAAGATGTGATGTGACTTGACCTGAGAGAAGAATGAGCCTATAAAACAAGACATGCACAGGCCTGGAGAAGAGGAAGTATCCAGCAGGTCCCTTTTAGGGAACCAGGTCAGAGAGAGTTCAGGATAAACAGCCAACTGTGTGAAAGTTCAGATTAGTCTAGTGCCTACCAAGTATCAGTGTGTAAGGTTAACCTCAACTTCCAGCGTCTGAAAGCACATCACCTGACTTTATAATGCTGGGTTTATACCGTAAGACATATAAGCAATGTATGTGTGTGACTGTGCCAACCTGATATTTTAAAATAACATGTAATAAATATATGTTATATTGACATATAATTTTAACACTTAATGGTGAACACGTATATGTAATGCACACACAAGATATGGTTACATGTTTTTACCCACTGCATGAGATGATCATGTGTATATCTGCGTGTGCTGATGATTTACATTTGAGTTTTAAGATATTCTATGTCATTCTTTGTGGATGTGTTTTTGTGATGTAGTACCCATTACTGCCAACAGGTGGCAGCCTGCTGGAGCTTTGTTTTGCACCATTGACTCTTCCGGTGTCGATCTATTAAAAAGTAAATCCAGGGGCAAGTATCGCTGATACCAATATCGACACCGTTACCAAGACCTTTTTGCTTGAAATTGTACAATCATTTAATTATTTATAATGATTTTTATTATAATCAAACACAGCATAAAGATCTTTGTTAAACTGAGAAAATGGCAGAACTGAGAAAATAAAATTGAAACTTTTTTTGTTTGGTAACAACATGAAATACAAACATCAACAATGTAACAAAATGCTAAAATGCTAAAAAGAAGCTAAAGTCTGCTGCACAGAAGAGACTTTGGATCTCAATTTAAAATTCTATTTATATCTACATCATATATAATAAAATATGTAAAATCAGAAAAATCTGTATAATCACAAATTATAAAATTCTATTTATTGGTTTCTCTTATTTTCAAATGGGAGAATTGGTGAATGCAAAAAAAACACAAAAAAACCCCCATAAAAAATAAGAGGTAAAAATATGAGTCAAACCGTAAACCGTATAAAAGCAGCAGTCCTATCCGGGTTCTGACTCATGCATTGGTTGCCTGGACAACAAATGCATCCTGCTTGTACCTCCATGTCTTCAGACAAAGTTTTAAACTTCAGACTTTAATGTTTTAACTGAAAGTGTTTAAGCCACAGTTTTAGGTTTTTTGAAACGTTTGAGCCTCATGTGAAGCCAGATACCCAGATAGAACATGAAGAATAGTCAAATACATGATAGAGTGAAACAGCTTGATGTGCCCACCAAACAGAAGAAGAAACAGAATCAATGCAGAATCTGTTGTAAAAGGATTTTAATCACAACTGCTTCCATAAACGGGATCTTTCCAATCATTTTTTTTTTGTGTGTGTGTGTGTCTGTTTTATATTTATTGCAAAAGTTTGATGTTTTTTTTTTTAACAACTTTCAAAACTACTTTATAATTACTGTATTTACAATTTTCATTTAATTAAACAATCTATATGATGACATTCACAGCATAATACAGGACAAAAATAAATAAACACAGTTTTCTGAAGCATAAAGCATGGACACATGTAGAAGAAAATAACACCGCTTGCACTCAACACACAATAACTTCCATATTAGCCCCCCAGCGGTACTGTTGTGCATGAGTAAGTCTAGTTATTCGCTATTATTAAGTGAGGAGGGACATTGTTAATATTTAATTTAAGGATTGTCAAATATTACTGCAGGGCACCACTGGAATATGATTATAAAAATACTAATAATGCTTTTTCTTTTTTACTAAGTCCTCAACCAGCATTTTACAAAACACTGCCTCCTGGTAGTCTGACAAGCTGAAACGTAAGATTATCAGCTGGTCAGTCAGAAATGAACACATGAAGATCAATAAGTACAAAGGGACACAGCCTGACATATAGTCAAACTGCCATCAAAGAATAATTTCCCAAAGGAATTTAGTAGAGGTTAAAACACGATTGTCTATCGTCCATCTTATTTGCTGCTTTTATGCTTATTTTTGTCATTCAGCTGACTGACAATGATTTAGCCTATTGATTAAGTTTACACACAAACTTTTGACATGCCTTAAAACAAAGACTAAAAATTTGTTCTCCATGTGATAAAAATTCATAATTTCACAGGTGATTGCAAAACCTTTACAAAAGTAGTTAAAATATGTGACCAATATTAAGAAAAAAAAGCTGAGTTTGTTTCCTACATAATTAATACCGTGATTATTACTTTGTCCCTACGTTTACACAAGCTTACAATTTCTGTGTGATGATGGGAGACTTGGCTACAACTCGAAGATGCTGCTTTATATGCTGGAAGTTGGTTAATGTTATGTAATGTCTCACAATAGTAGTTTGATGTAGTTCTACATGATGCAATTGTTGAGAATCAAGACCACAAAAACAGATATACAGAAATATATGGATTTATTTGTGACTTAGATTTTTTAAGTACAAAAGCAAGTACAATTAGTACTTGCCTGTTCAGCAGTTCTTTACATTTTTTAAACCCACTCTCATTAAATCCCAAGAAACCATTCGCTACTCTAATATCTTTTTTGCAAAGATGAACATTTTCTACATCAGTTTTTATTGATTCTTAAACTAAAAGACTCCCAAAACAAGGTGCAAACAGTTTTGTGCATTTTAAAATTTATCTTCTCGTAAAGAGATGCAGGCAGGCAAATATTTGTTTCAGACATTTTTAGATAAAACTCTGGGAGTGAACCCCCCTCCCCCAGACAATTCAGTGCCAACAAGCCTTACCCCTTCAAAGCCTTACCATGAAGACAGAAAGCAACAGGGAAAACCACAGTGGCAGTGACAGGGTCAGAGCCGGAGGGCCACCTGAGCGAACAATCGAATGAAAACACTTGCCCACATTGCCAACTTTGTCTACAGCTACAAATTCAACAATCTGCGAGCAGCAGGAGGCGTTGTACTTTGCCTGGATGATGGGATTTTCCAGTGAGGTGTACGTGAGCCTTCCATTGCCCCTAAACAGAGAAATTCTCTCTATCCCGGTGCCATTTCCATCAGTCAGGTTAGCTGAGAGTTGCCAGTGGAAAGATTTACACTGGGAAACATCTCGAGGGCAATCAGCCACCACTGCATCCACTTTACATGATGGCTGAGCAAAATCTGTAATCTGGACAGAGAAAAGAAAGATGAGAATGAAGATTATGTTGAAATCTCCCTCACAGATGCACACTGGAATGGACCAGAACAGGTTGAGGTAGGTTGGGTGAGTCATTCCCAACCCATTTTCCTTTAAGACGCCTTATGCAACTAGCAAAATAGAGTGGACCCCCTCATCCTTTTGGCTTGTCCCACTCTGAGACCATTGCTTTATGCTTTCCTTAGTTAGCTTCTCGCCACCAGTGATGCACTCCGAGTCCTGTCTTGTCCTTTAAAAAAAACAAAACAATCTTACCCCCCCATTTTAATATAATATCATCTGCACTGTGGTGTTTGTCAGAGAGGTTTTAACAATGAAATTATTACCAAGATTAACACGAACTACTCCATTACCTTTTTTTTTTTTTTTTTTTAAACCTGTCCTGTCCAGCATCATAGCAGCAGAATGATAGTCTGGCTGCTGTATTGTGCCGAACAAACTTGCTTTGCCAAGGGGAGGCTTATGGGTATAGGACTTCTCTTGATAGTCTGATTCCCTAGTTTATTTACTGTTATTTATTTACTTTGAATCATGGAATCTATGTAATCTTGCTGGACCTGACCAGAGGGACAGAAAAAGAAAGACAGCAAAATGAAGCTAAAGGGAAAGCAGAAAGGAGAGACAAAAACACCAGACAGAAGACAACAAACCCTTCAATCCACACTAACAAACTTCTACATTTGTACATAAACACACCAGAAACTTTCCTACAGCTTTTACAGAAAAACAGAGCTGCCAGTGATTAAGAGTTTTTAAATAATGACCAAATCAAAAAGACACATCACAAACGTGTCACAGCAACAACCAGATGCAAACTCACAGAAAAAAATGAATGATCTTAGTGTATAAACCCACTGGACAACTCAGTGACTGTGTCAGCATGCAGAGTTAAGCGTTCACTCATTTAGCTATACAGTTACAGAAATTATGACCAAATGTCTGCAAGATAACACTGGTTACCTTGGTGACAACAGACAATCTCAGAACGGCGTAGTTTGAGTCAGTGCCACTGGAAGACTTGGTTTCGATCGTCAGAGTGGCATCAGTGCCAGATTCTGTGCTGGCAGGAGGTGTGATGGTCAACGTAGCATTAGCATATTGTCCAGTTGACAAGATGAGACTGCAACGAGAACAAAAAATGTACATTTGAGGTTGCTTGAATACAAATTGAAATGTTAAGACGAAGCAAATGAGTGTAATATTTGGTTAAAAATACAGGTCACTTTTACCCCATACTATCAGTAACTACCAGTAAATGGATGCATACTGAGTATATACTGAATATGTAGTGAAAATACACTGAACTGTGCTCAATGTTAAGTGTAGTAATTAAAAAAACAAACAAAGCAATGGCAGTCTGTTATGGGTCACGTGATAAATTTGATCTTGTCCTAAAACAAAAAACTTTAAAATCTTTATTATCAATAATAATAATAAAAAGAAGTTTGAGGCCATTATAAATTATAAGCCATTTCAAAACAATTTTGAGTCAGTCACTCTACAGAGAGAAACGTTACTCGTATGTAAAAATATTCAACTCCACTGTCTGTCTTTCCAGGAGTGGACCTCCAAGCAAGTTCAGCCAAACGTCAGACTGTGAAATGCTCAGAGTAACAGAAAAAAAATAAAATAAAAAAAAATAAAAAAATAAAAATAAATAAAAGCTACATCTCTGACTCGAAAGCCCACTTTCAGCACTTTAAACTATAAAGTTATGGCAGAACAATTAAACGAAAAGACTGAATCAAGGATGGCTTGTTTGGAAAGATTGACGACCTCCTCCTGGTAGGATGACTTGAGTTTGTAAACGCTGGATCTGAACTTTCTTTGTTAAACTGAGACCAAAGTTTAGCAGCAGTGCACCGCACCATATTTGGTGAAAACCAAATCCAGCCTATTGGCACACATACTTCACACCAACTATCAAGCACAGTAGTAGACGCTTGATGGTTTGGGCTCGTTTGGCAGAGTGAAATGTGATGCCTTTTGTCCTGGTGCATGACCCAGAGTTGATTGGTTCATGAATCAGCACAATGATCCCAAGTACACAAGTTACACTACACCGGAATGGGTGAAAGGGAAAACAAATCCAGATCTAAATTTTATGTAATTAATTTATGTTTTTATCCAGAGTAATAAAGCATTTCTATCACAAATGCTGTACTTGCTTTGTTTGCATATTGTAGATGGCATTGGGCTTAGAGATTTTATTACTTTCAACTAAACTGAAGCTATGCACGGCTGTCATTTTTCTTCTTTTAGGTGGATTTTCACTAAGCTAAGCTAACCTGCTGCTACATAAATTGGTCATTTGTAGTTTTAGATTTTAGCATTAACAAATAAATGATTTTTTGGCCGTCTCATCTCACCTGCTTGGAAGGACCATGGGGAAGTCTCTGTCATTTCTGGCATTGATGGTGTATGTACCACCAGCACCCTGGGTCATAATGCTGAAAGGGAGCTTGAAGGCTTTACCTGGCTCCACACTGCTGTCCACCACAGCCTTAGACAGGATAAGAAAAACAAACAGCTGAATGCAGCCAATATTATTCTTATATACCTATATGTTTAATGTTATTGGACAATTAATTCTGCAATAATTTGGATTTAAATATTTATTTTTAATTTTCATGGTTTCTGACATCAGTCCAGCAAATGTTGTGTGAGGATGTGAAGAGGAGGTAAATGGACAGACCTGGATATTCACTTTGGAAATGGACATTTGGGTTGTTGACTGCCTCTGAAATTCACTGTTTGAAACTTTGTCCATTCCCTTCAGTAGGACCACAAACTCCCCCTCCGGGACCTTATCCACCGTCACCAGGATGTTTCCGTTGCCCATGTCAGTCATTGTGCCACTGGCAACAGCCTCATGACCGGACACTAGTATCAGCCCAGCATCCGTCACCGACATTGAAGTCGGACCTTTTCTACCAATCACTGAGAGCATCAGGGTGGTGGGCTGGCCTGGTTTTATAGAGGGAGGAAATGTTCAAGT
>JBAMHW010000004.1:31340727-31351812 GCA_037177495.1 Rhadinocentrus ornatus
TTCCACAAAGTCATAGATGAAAGTAATTGTGCTCTGGCCTGCAAGCACACACAAACAGTAAATACTCCCAAACCTCTACATGTTTCCCAAAAGATGTGTCTTTGTGCTACGGCCACCTGCTTGACGGCCCACAGAGGGGACAAGGGCTGCAGCTCGTTACGCTGATTGCTGCCAGTCACTCTGGGCACTGCCACCCTCCGCCGGGATTGGCCTACCTACCTTCTCGGAGGTCCGTCAAGCAACCAATGACGACAGCCAGGCTTCTATTAAGCCTCACCGACGACATCATTCGGGGCAGCTGTGTGGAATTCGTCTGACTATTGGTTTGTGTAATTAGTAAATTTGAAGACATTTTGAGTTTGTAGTATCTATTCCCTGACTGAGGTGAAGTTTCTGTTATTTATTTCTGTTGTGTGCGCCTGAGAGCGAGGTTTTGTGTTCATTTGGTAAGAGTAATTTTTAGGGTGTTTTGTTTCAGGACTTGTGTTTATTTGTAAGATTTTCTGCTAAGCCGTTTTGGGGACACTTTAAGTGGAATTATTGTTTTGAGTTAACTTTATTATTATTATATATAATTGTTGGACACCAGATGGTCGTGTTTGTTAAAGAATACATTTGTGTGATTAATAAATTGTAACTTATATTTTGGGATCTGGTCTCCTTCACACTTTGTGTTACGTCCTTAATTACCCTAGTAAACGAGGATGTAACACTTTGTATTAACCCTAGAACACTAACGTCCAATGGTAGAAACAGTTAATTTACTACAAATTGTAAAATTCACTTTATTGTATATTTGAGGGAATGTATATATAATAGAAAAATTTACGGTATCTGACCTGTGACTTTGAGTGTGTATGGCTGGCTGGATTTGATGTTGATGTTCCAGTTTCCTGTCTGCTTGTCTGAGTTGAGACGAATTCTCCACAGGTTGCCCACCGTCTGAATGGCTCCCAGTTTACCACTGGCCTCGTTGTGATTCTGGCTCACTCCTAAAATGGAGCAATAGTCATGTTGACATATTTAGTCAGACAGAAAGCCACTCATCCTGTCTAAGCCAAAGAACAACTGAGTTACCAGAAGGGTTGGTGAGTGTAAACGTAATGGATGTTCCTGTGATGTAGATTGTGATGTTTTTCAGTGACTCATCCAACATGAAGGGAAAAGTTTCTTCATTTCCAGGGGTTCTTGCTCTCTGAAGAACTGTCACCTAAGAGAGAAATTGATTGGTAACCTATAAATTCTTCAAACTTTTGTGGATAGAGGATGCTTGCTGTAACCAGAATCTTACCAGGGCAGATGTGGAGGAATCAAGGATGACATCTGTGGCTTTGTGCAGCTGTGCCTTAGACACCTGGATGGCCAGGCCCCCAGATGCCAAAGCTAAGTCTTTGTAGTCTTCAAAGTAAGAAGCTGAGGGAGAACGACGGCGTCTCCTTCTACTACCAAATGTTGTGTAGTAATTCACCTATGGAGAAGAATCATTGTAATGATTTTACCTTTCTTAACCTCCTTAGTAATTAGCGGGAGTGACTATTTTTAATTATTTAGTGCCCATCAGTATTTACCACTGACTGGGTTCTGCTAATGAGAGCCAGAATGGTGTCCTTCAGGGCAATGTCTTTGGCTTCAGCATCAGTGAAAACAAAGATTTGGGACGAGGATGGGGCACCAGTGAGCGCCAACTGAAAAAATAAAGGTTCACAGTCTTTAAAAAATCCATTACTTCAGTCTTAAATATAACTATTAAAAAAAATAAAATAAATGCCATCAAGGTTTTCTGTTTATAGTATAAAGATTTAACAACAGTACCTGAACTCCTGAGAGACACATCTCTGGACTATCACCACCACCATTTGCTTTGAGCTCAGAAATGTCTTTTTTCATCTTATCAGGGTCGGTCGTCCTTGTCAAAGGTCCAAATTCTACATATTATGACAAAAGAATATGTATTAGAGAATATATATATATATATATATATATACACACACACACACGTGTCTGACAGAGACTGTGAAAAATAAACATATTGGCAAAATAATTAATAAAGATTAAAAATAATTAGGATGTGCACCAAAACCTGTTAATCCTCATCTTTAAATTTATTGAGATGGTCATAAATAACCACAAGGTGAGATTGAAATCATATAAAAGCAGCTTTATGTACAAATAAACAATTAATTAGTCCTGAGCCGAGAGTGAGCCTGCGGTCTGGACCCATAAGCACATCAGGAGGTATCCTCATGGTGCAGGGGCTAGAGGGTAAAGTTGTATGGTAAGGATATTCATATTGGTTCATTTGTCATATTTTCTTCATTTTGTAGGCTCAAATGAGATCATTTAGCCAGAGGAATTATTTAATTCATCGTTCCTGGTTTTGTTTGGTCAAAGATTGAAGATTGAATAGACCATCAAACTTTGGTACTGAGTCACTGATTGTTTTCTAAATCAGAATGATCAGAGGAATTATTCATACCTGGGTCATTGAAGGGCACCAGGATGTACTCGGAGGGTTCGTCCTGTGTTCCTTTGTAGCTGTCAATGATTTGGTAAGCAACCGATCTGGCTTCTTCAATTTCCTCTGACATGCTGCCGGTGGTGTCGATGACAAAGCACAATGCAGACGAGCGTCCAATCCCCATCAGTCTGTGAGCGGCCAGAAGCTTGTTTTTAGTTTTTTTCTCCCACAAAGATAAGCTTTTAGGATTCTTTCTTACACTCATGCTCAACACTGTAATGCAGATTTTTCATATCTTGCTGTTGTACCTCAGAAAGTCCTCATCTCCTGCAGCAAAGCGGATGTCCTCCAGCAGCTCGAGGGTGGCATCTGTGGCTGCTTTTACAGCAGCATCATGGAGCTGCATGTTGTCCGTGCGACGTTCATCTTTACTGATACCTCCTCGGGGAACTGATGTGCTGGTGAGATCAGCTGCTCCTCCATGGCTACACTTACCTGGCACAGGACAGGAGTAAGAAGATGGACTGGTTCAAACTGTGTACATGAACTCATGTCTGCTTTTTCAGACAGTCTATTCATGTCTTGTTACAACTAACATTACTGCATTAGTACTGCATTTAGGTCTGTAACAGGTTATTATATAATAAATATGTTAATAAACATTAAAGTACGATGAATTGTTTTATATACATGCAGATAGACTTTTATTTAGGACACAAGTCACGGAGCGTTTTCATTCTCTTTTATAGTATTTCACAAAAGAAGAGCATAAGTAATATTTTATCATTAAGGTAAAAGCAAAAATGAACATTTAGCTTGTCTCTGATCAAACCCTTTTCATTCTTCAAAACATTTACTCACCATAAAATAATACAAATAATGCTTCCTAAAATTATCACCACATAGCAATTGTACAAAAATATGAATGATATTGATGTTAAAAAACAAACAAACATGGATGCCAACATTAATCAGCATGTTGAATATTAATTGATTAACCTTTCAGACTAGAATGACTGAAATAGTTGTGTTACTTCTGTGGTGGTATCTGTTTTCATATTATGATGCTCTGACTGTCAAATCATATAGTCAATCAATGATGATTTACACATTTTACTTTCCACGGTGAGAACTATTAAACAGAATCTGCTTAGAGTGATGATAATTAACACTGTAATGAAAAATGTTTGTGGTGACAACATGCCTCTCATTTGTGTACCTTTAGGCTTTCCATCTGGTAAGACTCCAATGTAGCCTGATGTGAGTTTCTTCTCCTTCAGGATGTTGGGGAGGATCTGATTAGGACATGTTCCACTCGCACAGTCACTACAGGTGGCAGTGTTCACATCTGCAGATGCAAGACAAATGTGATATAGTGTGAATTCATTTTACAATGACTTGTGCTAGCACTAAAAGGTGAGTTTTTCCTTTGGAATAAAGAAGTTCTGTGACATGACACAAAATGACATTGATATTTTCCATTCTGTACCATGCTACCTAGCCCACTGAATATGTCGCCTCTTTTTTGGATGAAAGAATTAAACATACTCACCTGCCAGGTTATCCAGAGGAAGATATGGGCGTATGAGGTTTCCATATTTCTCTGTGTGGCCCAATTCCACCCAGTTACTGTGGCTGTAGAAGTCCTGATTGTGAATTTAAGCAGACAATATGCAAGATAATTAAAAAAAAAAACATTATCAAACATGATCAAATTCTATAATGAATTCTGAATATCTGTTGTGTCTGAATAACACATTCCCTACTTATCCTCCTCTTTTCTTTTTTTTTGCCAATTTGTCTTTCCTTTTCTTTTGGCACCATGTTTTTCCTTCATTCTGCTTCACTTTAGTTGTAAACCTTCTCTCGTTCCACAGAATACATTGGATGGTCAAACTCCCATGACCCGCTCAGCAAGTATGCAATGGCAAGGATTTGGTCTGCACTGAACTTTCCTGGGGATGCTGATCCCCCTCTAGTTGTAACACCTTTCCTGTTCCACCACACTTGTGACACACTCTCTGGGCCACCACCCCGGTCTGAAACTCCACTGGAATTCTGCTAGACCTTCATGCAACACTAGAGAGGTATAGCAGCCAGAACTCAGCGAATCTCATCCAGACCTGTCACCCTGCCACCGGGATGCTGTTTAGATACCTTTGTAATCTCTATCAAATTGATGGGTGCACTTTTTCCCTATTCCTCTTGTTCTGTCTCCTCACTGGAGAACATGCAGGCTGGAGTAAGGAACTGGTGGGTCATCCAGTGGGTCATCTAGTTACTGTCATGACTGGCACCAATGACCTTTAGGCAACATTTACTGCCACCCAAAACCATAATGGGAGCACATGGCTCATTCTGATTTCATGTCCTCATCCTCCTTCTATATATAAGACAAACTCAGACAGGGGCTTTTCCCAGATGTTCCCAGTTCATTTCAGTTTACCAGGTCTGTCGTATAATCACCACCACTACCGGACCCAACTCACCTCCAGGAGGTGATCAACTGACAACTCTGTGTCTAAAAAACATGGGGGCAACATGTCTGTGGATAAAATTAATCACTGACCTTTGACCTATGGCAGATTGGTACCGTGTACACCCTCCTATGTTAGAATACGGTGTTGTTGCCAGTCCATAATTCATACAGAAGTCTAATAAAACACTATTCAGGTTCAGATCATGGATCCTATCCTCCCAACAACACTCCACCAGGTCACTGAAACAAAAAGCATGCAACGTTGCAGTAGCAGCAAGTGTGAGGCAGCGCACGAGATAGGATCTTTGTAGCTTAAATACAGCACTCAGATTGGATGTATACATTTGATATGTTTGTATGAGGTATGAGTAGTATGAGGCAGATCACACAAGTCTCACCCATCACTGCATAGGCATTGAATTCCCCTAGAAGTACAGTGGTGTCCCCAGATGGCACCTGCCCAGGACACCACATAGAAGGCCAAATAGCTACTCTTTCGTGTGTAGGCACAAATAACACTAGGCATGTACACACAAAGAACAGTTTTCATTCCTGCAAGCTGTTGTCACAAGCAACCCTCTCATTAACTAACAAGAATGCTTTCTCACACCTGGTCAAAGCCTCTCCCCTTTAGCAACTTCAGAGTATCAGAGAAGTCCAGCCCATCTCCATTAGTTTGGTTCCAGAGCCAAAGCATAACAGAGGTGAACCCAGCTGTGCTGCTCTACTTCACTCATCAGCTCAGGCTCCTTCTCTGCCAGTGAGGTGACATTTTTTGTTACAAAAGATACTTACTTTGTTATCAGAAATCAACCACCCCAGAACCCCATCTTCATCTCTGGGCCAGTTTACTGAAAATTGTCCCTGCAAGAGAAAAACCCCCTTGGAGGGAGGAACCTGTGGTTTTATCAGGCTGGGCGCAACCCTGGGGCACCTGGGCTAGGCTATCCCAGGTGCTGCATACACTATTCTAGCAGTCCATCTATGGCTTTTATGTTACCCTTACTCAGATCCCTCCCTTAGGACCATCTGGTAAGTGAGACCTTACCCATAACCTGATAGGATCATGGACGTAAGCAAACTCCTCCCCAACATTAAGATTGCAATTCATTGTATACAACAATTGAATTAGACAACTTAAATGAATGTTTATTAAAGGTATATCATTCAAATTTGGTGTCGGGCTTCAATGCCATTTTAGTTTTTTAGTTTAGTGCATTTTAGTGACAAGTGTGAAGCACGAACAAGACAGAAACTTTGTAGGTTAAATAGTCTACACAGATTGGATCTGTACATTTGATATGTGGCATGTAGAGTATGAGGCAGATTACATGATAAACAGCTTCATTTGCCTTCCTGAACTAACAGTTGTTGCTTCTTCACTTCTCTGCGTGTAGCCCTTGCTGTCAAGCTTATCTTATCTATTTTTTCCTTATATCACACTAAAAGTATACTTTGCTGTCAGAATGCAGTTATGTTTGTGATTTAATGAATCTCCAGGACAAAAATGGGAGGCAGAGTTTTCAGTTTTCAGGCTTCTCTCCTGTGTCACCCACATACCCACTGTCAGTTTGGGTATGGAACAAAAACATCCATTTGTTCGTTCGTTCATTCTCTATAAAGAAAGACAGAGAAGCTGGAGCCTATTATAGCAGTTGGCGGGTGAGAGGTAGGGTACACCCTGGAGAGGTCACCAGTCTATTGCAGGGCCAACACAGAGAAACAACGAACTGCTCACACCCACTCGTAGGGAGAATTTAGAATGACCAATTAACCTAACATGCATGTCTTTGGACAGTGGGAGAAGGGCGGAGTAGCCAGAGAGAACCTGCACACGGGGAGAACATGCCATCTGCACACAGAAAGGCCACTGTTCAAACCCCTCCCCATCCAAGGTGCTAACCACAACACCACAGTGTTGGACAGCCTGGGACAAAAAACAAAAACATGGTCATGTGGGTAGTGACCGAAAGAATGAAATCGTGATTACAAGCAGCCAAAATGAGTTTCCTCCTTAGGGTGTCTGGGCTCTCCCTTAGTGATGGGGTGAAAGGGTCAGCCATCTGGGAGAGGCTTGGACTAGAACTACTGCTCCTCCACATTGAGAGGAGCCAGGTGAGGTGGCAATGCCAATTTATTGTGAATTAAAACAAATTTTGTTTTGTTTTGAAACTTGTTTTCTTTAAAGACCTGCTTTTGCTCTGGAAAACACTTTGTAACTGTCATTGAAAAGTGCAATAAAGTTAATTTATTCCACACAGCTCACCTGTAATGTGTGCAGGATTCTGCCCAGTGTTTCTCTGGCAGCCTTGAAGTTCTCCTTACGAATGTTAGCCTTGATGGTGGCCATGCCCGACGTAATGAGGCGGCGTCCTTCTAAGAAGGCTTCAGAGTTGAAGTGATGTGGAGCACTGAAGAGATTTTTTATGGGTGAGAGCAAATGAGATTTTTTTTAAAAATTTTTAATTAAAATTTTCTCTTTTTTATTTTACTCTTCTTTACCTGTTAATAAAGTCACGGTCTATCAGTCCATTCTGGTTGTAGATCTCTTGAAGAGCTGAGTGGAATCTGGCACCAGATACCTCTCCTGATCCTTTGAGACCTAAACAGGCCTGGACAAGCTCCTCTGGAGATGTTCCCTAGAGTTCATATGTAAGAGGTCTAGAGATGATTATTAAGAAGTGCACAGTTTAATTAGATTTTAATTGCAGGCATTTAATGTTTTCCACCTCTTACTGTCCACGATCAGGCTAAGTTGCATTCTGATTAAAGACAGATGTTTGCATTTCACTATCTGTATGTATGATGTGGTGGATTTTACTGATCCTTTATCTTCCATCTTACCGTAGGGTGGAAATCTTCACCAGCATCATCAGCCATATCCTGACATGTCTCAGTAACTTTTTGCAGTATAGCTGTTTTTGTGATGCTAACGTGACTGGACGCTCCTTCCTTGATGGACATAAAGGCCATGCTGGGGGTTGATAAAGCAGAGGCCAGCAGGACAACTCCCAGTAATGAAGTCATGGTGTCCCTATCAAGATCATGATAATGTTATTCGTTTTCAGAAGTACTCTGAATGAAAAAAATTAGCTCCTCATGTTGCTACAATATATTGCCAGAACACATTAACCTTTACATGCACAAGAACTTCAACCAGAATCAGCTTTATTGTCACCGTACAATGAAACTGTGTGCGGCTGCTCCCGAGAAAAAAAAATAAAATAGACACAGAATCAGGGTCAATATAAGAAAAAAAAAATATATAAATAAAATACAAAACACAGAAATATGAAAACTGGGGTAAAATATATTCATGTGTATGGATCTAATGAGCTTATTCTTAATCTGTAGGGTTTAAAATGGTGTTGGCCCACTATTTGCAGCTATAACAGCTTAAACAGATCTGGGAAGTGTAAAGAAAAGTGTGTTCCATGGAATTTTCTACTATTCTTCCAGAAGCACATTTGTGAGGTCAGGCACTGATGTAGGTTTGACTCACAGTCTTCACTCCAATTCACCCCCAAGGTGTTCAGTCGGGCTGCAGGCCAGTCAAGTTCTTCCCCTACAAACTTTCGCATCCATGTCTTCATGGACCTTACTCACTGGTACGCATGTTGGAACAGGACAGAGCCATTCCCAAACTATTTCCACAAAGTTGGGACCATGACATTTATGAAAATATCTTGGTATGCTGAAGTATTAAGAGTTTTTGAGTCCAATGTGGCCAATGAATTTATCCACTAGAGATGTCAACATTGGAGCCAAGGAGGGTGATGTGTCTCACCCAAGGACACAAAGTCAGATTAACTGGCAGTTGACTATGAAATAGTTATTAGCAATAAAATTTCATGAATGAACTCTTCAAATAGGTGGCATCCTATCACGGTACCAGAATCACTGACCTCCTGACAGAGGCCGGAGTCTACATGCGTAGGTGTGGGATTTTATACATCTGCAGTCATGGAAGTGACTGAAATGTTCAAATTCAGTGATTTGTAAGGGTGTCCCAATACTTTTAGGAATATAATGTATTTTAGAGGAATTACTGGATTCAATTACTGATTTGATTGATTGTTTGAACATTTTCTTTAAACAAAACACAAATGAAAAATAGGAAAACAAAAAGAATGTACAAAATTATCATCAATCATTTTCAGCACCCAGTAACTACAAGAGTGAAAAGGTAAATATTTAAAATGAATATTGACCATAAAAGATTAATAGTTGTAATTAGAAATAATAATCCAAAACGTGATTAAAAATAAAACACAAATATATTAAAAGCCATTTACATATTTGTGTGATTTTTCTTATTTTCGTACAGATTCATTTGAGGTAGCTGATGGAGTGTTTTAATAGGTCAGTAACTTTCACTTGGTAAGTTAAAGCCGCAAAACATCCCAACCTTAAACTTTGTGCTTCCGAGTTGTTATGATGAACACTGACATTCATCATGCACATTCCTGAAATCATAACTGCCCTGCAGCGTCCAAAGGCTGACAAACTGCACTTCACAACTTTTCTTAACCCAGTAGTTTCACATTACAGCTGTGTGTGCTGGATGGCACTGTGTCGTACGTCAGTAACTGGATATCAATACGCTGGCCGACTTGGACGCGCTCGATTCAGCAAAAAAACATAAGGGGACATTACTGGAGGAAGCGAGGAAAAAGAAAGAGAGATAACAGATAAAGCAAAAGTCAAGATTGCACTGACTTTTACATAAAATCAGCCAAAACTCAGCAGTATTGTGTATTAGAATTTCACACACCATTTCTACCATTACGCAGGTAACATGTATACTTATCAAACAAGAAAACACATGTTTGTACTTCACTCATAGGGATTCACATGGAAAACTGTTGCACAATTAGGTGTTAAATCCAAACTTGTCTTGTCTTGATTGTAGCAAAATACGCATTTGCGGGTAAAAAAACAGAAAAATTCATTCTTAAATTAAAAGAGATTTTTTTTCTGTATTACAGGAATTTGCATATTTTATTTCTATACTTAACATTTGCAAAGATGTGATAAAGACTTTAAATCAGAAAGAATTGGTAGGCAATAGAAGTGATAAAAAAAATCAGGTTTTTCCAGGAAGAACCAAATTAAATAATTTTCTCTGAATTTGACCTCATCACATAGCTAGTTTGATTGGATCACTAGTGGTTTCAAACACCCCTGTTTTGTTTTTACTGTACATACTGAGCATGCCTTGGGATTGCAACACATTCAACTTGTTTTTATGAAAATATACACAATAGCTTCATTTTAAGAGCTCAAAGTTGTTTACACTGGCAGATGGTGAATGCTTTTCTTCTTTGAACTACAAAAGTCTCAAACTAAAATTCCATTACATGAAACTACTGTATAACTTCAGTCTGCATCATGTTGTAGCAGTTTATTATCACATTGACAGCATGATGGTTTTTAGTTTCAGGAGAGTATGTTCGCACATGTCTACCCTTGTTATGACACTCTGTCACATAGGACAGACATGGACATACTCATTAATCCTATCTCAGTGTCTGTTAAGTTACATCTTGACTTCCTTGTGTCTGTTTTTTCAGTGAGTTTTTAATGTTGATTTGGTTATTTACTCTCAGTGTCTTCAGAAAAAATTATCAGCCTTTGGGTGGAGCAAAAACTCAATGGAGGTGTGTCTGTGTGCGGTTTGGTGGGTGTCTCCAGAACAGGAGATTGGTAAGAAGCAATAGAACTGGAGGGATGAGTGTGTCAGAGAGAAAAAGCAAGAAACACACAACTAAACCCTATGAACCCGGAACCTCGTTTTTACTTTACTTCTGTCCTCTGTGAGCATAACCAAGTGTGGTAAGTGTTATTCAAACTCCTGAAAAGAGCTCAATTTACCATTAGATGGTGTTTACCTGTATAATTAGACAAAGCTGTAGTTATTACTGTGGCGTTCTTTTGTTTTTATGATTTAGATCTACTTGATGCCTTAATTTAAAAGTTCTTACACTTTTTTTTTTAATCTTTTATCATACAATACTAAAGTAGCTGCATTTTAAATTGTCAGTTATTGTTCTTCTTATAGGCAAGAGTTTAAATCAGTCAGTCAGTCAGTCATTATCTGTACCGCTTGTTCCCATTAGGGGTCGCGGGGTGAGCTGGAGCCTATCCC
>JBAMHW010000004.1:31361584-31380702 GCA_037177495.1 Rhadinocentrus ornatus
ATATACATATATAAAGAAAAGAAATAAGCATGTGCCTGTTAATTGTTTTTTGTTTAATGAAGTCATTGTGGGTTTGTGCTGATTTTAGCCACTAGAGAGCAGAATAGTACTGATTACATAAACTGACATGAAAAGATAACAGAGGATTAAATTCTTCAGGTCCTGTAATCCAGGGCACTTCCAATCTGAGCTCCTGAACGTTTGAACACCTTTCTGACTGATTGGATTTTATTATATCTGATATCCATTTTGATTGACTTTGCTTACATTCCAATGTGTGATTAAGTCAAACTCAGACACACAAACACACAGGCTGGGGTATAATGTAATCCACCGCAACGTGGGATTATAAAGAATGTTGTGATTTTGAAATAATATAGATTAAAGATTCAGATTATAGAGAAAACCCCGTGATGAAGTCCAGGGTTGCAATGATAAAGTTCCCTTTCCAAAATCCATTTCTTTCCTTCTCCTCTCTGCATCAGTCTGCCACGTGCACGTGTTGCGGTGCACATATACAATTTGTCAAAGTTGAAACCATTCCCACACAATACAAAGAAATGCAAAACAAAAAGCAAACACTAGAAGCACTCAGTTCAGTTTTCCACCAAGCCATTTTAATTTATTTTGTCAATGATCATGGGCATTATTTTTTTTTAATTAAAAGCTCCACTTAAAATGATCCCTATTTCCACATAGCAAAGAATCATTTAAATAAATAAATAAATTACTTGTTCTTTATTGCTTCTCTGAGATTTTCTAATAAATTTAAATAAAATCCATTCATAACTTTTTGAGTTATGTTGCTAACAGACAAAGAAACCAACCAACGCTGAAGACGTGACCTCAAACCTTGGTGGAGTTAAAAATAAGGAAGGAAAAGACATTTCATCAGCAGACGTGAAAAAGGCCAGAAAAGGAACAAAAAAGCAATCTTTGAAAGGAACTGCATGAAAATATTTTATTTTTGTGATTCTGTGTGTGTAAAAATGTGCGCGTGCTCAATTGAAATATCGAAAAAAATGAGAGTGAAAGTAAAACTCAGCGGGAAAGTCGGTCTAGCAAAATGAAAACCATTTAATCCACTCTTGCACAACCAAACTGAAATTTATTTTGTTTCTGTTGCAAAAAGTGGATATAAATGGTAAAAAAAATAAATAAATAAATCCCCGCATTGGGCTAAATGCCTTGAATAACGTTGTGTCTAATTCAGAAAATTCCTCAACAGAGACATAAATGAAACGACATGGAAGAAATAAAAGATTAGAGTTACTCGCGGTGACTGGGACCTGCAGGCAGATTAGGGAAAAGATAATGAAACAGCAGGAGAACGGTGAGAACATCTGATAGCAGAAGATGCTGAAAATGATATAGCTCGACACGTTATGTAAAGCGTAGAGAAAAACAGCTGGTACAGACGAGAGATGAGGAAAGAATTAAAGAGGGGTAGGTAGGGGGAGTATTGCTTTCACAGGGTTTAATGCTCTGCGGTGGTACTTATAGCTGGCAGATGCTCACAAGAGTATTAAAGCTGAGCTGCATTTCAGAGATTTTCTTTTGATCATAATGTATTTAAGAATACACTCATGCACACACTCGTAGAAAAATAAAGAGCAGACTTTTGTGAAAAACATCTATACTAAAAAGAGATGGAAAAATATTCCTGGAAGGTTTTTGTAGACAATATGACCGGAATCATGAATGATTTGTTCCGTTTCAAGGGATTGTTTTCAAACCTGAAGTTTACAAAAATTTTGCTAAATTAAATTTTTATTCATAACATACCATGAGAAAAAGAAAATACGCTCTATTTAATCTCTTTGGTTTTATTTTCTATTCATATTAGAATATATTATTAACACATCATACATTTATGTGTAGAATCACGTTAAAATTAGGCCATGGGTTAGGTTAAGCTTCTGTGGTTGTTCTTGTCTTTCTGAGCCCAACTCTGCTCTTTTTTGTACTTTTTTTTTAACTTGTGACACCATCATTACTCATCATCATTTATCATCATTATATTAAAACTTCATGCTATTTTAAAAACCTATGACTGGGGATTTCCTGTTTACTTGAGGTTGCACTAAAACATGACTCTTGTAATCCAAATAGCCTGGCAACCTGACGAATAAACACACAACTATAGAAATGAGATCATAATTAACTCTTCTTAAATTAGCTAAATCCAGTTTATTTGGCTGAGTTTCCCAGTGAAAGAGTTTGGGATATAAAAACTGATGGTTTAAATACATTTTCTTACAAACTTAAATGCTCATATATCAGTAAAAATAAACAATGATTATAGTACCCTGACACACCAGGCACAGACAGATGCAGTGACACTTAAATGATTCATCTTCTGTCTAAAGGGGGGGGGGAAATTACACGGTTCTGCCCACGTTGGTTCTAATCTCAAAATAGCAGAGATGATTTCCACATCTTTCTTGAGAAATGAGCCATGTGTTGTTGGAAAAACCACCTACTGTAAGTCTTTATAAAGAGCTTTCTTTTCTAGAGATCATGAGGTGATTAAGGTGAGCTTGAAAATAAGTGTAAATAAAACTGTAACATTTAGGTTTGTGCATGAGTAAAACAAATTTGTATTTGCCAAATAAATGAGTAAATAAACTGTTGAGTGACGCAGGTGGTTTCATTGTCTCCGACCCTGACGGAGGTCATGAAGTGAAGCTGACTTCACAGATTTACAGTGGCAATATGGCTGCTGAGGAAATGAAAGCTGGCCATTAATTTAATAAAGACGATAAAGAAGCTATCCATGAAACTTTATATGTGTTCATGAGTCTTTAATATCCACTACATTTACCCCATCTGTTATGGAAGTAATGGCTACATTGCACATCTTTAAAATCTACTTCACTTGTGTGGTGAGCAGGGACTGCTTCTCTAAGTTCATTGCTGATGTCTTTCCTCTTTTTGCAATGCATCAACACACACCTGAATGCTGCAGATGATCTATGGGTTTTGGTTTGGTTTTTGGTGGATTTTCTTTTGCCTAGTTGCTGTCCTGGTTTTATATATATATATATATATATACATATTTACACACCCAAGTTTCAGTTACTTTTGCCAGATTGTGTATCATTTCCTGTGTTATTATATATATATTATTATACTATTATACTGACAACATTCTGCTTTCACAGAAATACTTACACTTGATCAGATGATCTGTTATCAGGCTAATTTTATTAGTAGAATTAAGTTAATTCCTATGGAAGCAGCATGGGTAAGCTTCCTGTTGTGCATGCTGTTTCTGCATTTTAGCTTATTTTTGTTTTTGAAAGTTGCCTGGTGTGTAATGTTGAGAGATTGTGTTATTTAACTAATCATCTAAAACCAGAATTACTTTATTTTTCATATTAAAATACCAAGTAATTAAGACAAACTTTCCAAACACTAGATAAAAATGTTAGTAGGCACCGTTCAGATTTGGTAGGAGCCGACAATTTGTACCGTGACCCACTCTGGACGAAAATAAGAACTGGTCTGTACCTGTTCCTTCAACTATACTTACATAAAATGTCATGTTTATTAATGTGCAATTGAAATCACACTAAAACTGTTAATTCATTTTCTGTACCTGCTTAGTCTAATTTAAGGTGGTGGGAGGGGAGGAGCCTTTCCACAGAGACAAACTACCATGCATGCTCACTCCCAGAAGTTAAGTTTAGAAGTTAATCTCACATCGCCTTTGGACTTAGGGGGAGGCCAGAGGGTCTGGAGAGAACCCACACATATATGAAAACATACAAACTCCAACCAGAAAGGCCCCAGAAAGGTTTCAGTTTTCAAATTACACAAGAAGTAAAGTTGCTGTCTATAACAATAATCCAAATAAAAATCAAACTGCATGTGTGCGTACAACTAAATACTATTAGAGGTGTGAATCTTTACTGTCCTCATTAAGATTTTTAATCCCATGCTGACAATTTAAATGCCCTATATTTACATTTTTTCTCTTATGTATAACTTTTATGTGAAACCTTTGTGGGCGCTTCTTGCTTGACCAGATACAGTATGGTAAGTAGCTTCCTATTTTCAGAGTTGAAGGTCAGTTTTTTTGGTAATACTCAAATTAGTATAAGCAAAGTTTTTTTTGTCTTTTTTGTTTGGAAATCTGTATGCATTATGTCAGTGGTTCCCAATCTTGTTTTCTTGAGGATCCCCTAATACAACTACCAAAAAGCCGTGGACCCCCTTTACCTCCAACCTGCCCATGCTGAAACCATGCCTGGTTTTATGCTTTCATTAACTAGCAATTACAAATAAAATTTTGGGGGTTTGGGTTTTCAGGCTCCCAAAACGTGTCTCGGTGTGGCCATAATTTTAACAATAACACAGGTTATTTAAAGTCAAAACCTCTTCAGGGATTCTAGGTTGGAAACCACTACATTATATCTATTTTATCTACAGTTCCAAAATAAATTTGGGATGCTGTTTAAAATGTTAATAAAAAGTAAATGCAACGATTTGCAAATCTAACTTTTATTCACAATAAAGTGAAACATGTTACTCCATCCATTTTTATATAACCGCTTGTTTCAGTGCAGAGTCGCTGGAGCCTTTCCCATCAGTCACTAGCCAAGAGGCATAGTAGTCTGGCACAGGGCCATCACAGAGACAAACGAACCTCATTCTTACGGAGAATTCAGAAATGTCAAGCATGTCTTTGAACTGTGGGAGGAAGCCAGAGGACCCAGAGCAAACCCACAAAAATGATGGGAGAATATGAAAGTTCACACAGAAAGGCCTGACAGAAAGTCATTTTAACCACAGTGTGACAAGTTCTCTTCTTTTAGTAGAAACTGAGAACAACAGTTTCTTGTGCTTTGGACAGAATGAATGCTGTCTCATTCTTGTCTACAAGATTCTAGAAGCTCAACAGATCGATTATTTTTTTTAATTTATTTATTTATTTATTTATTTATTTATTTTGCATTTCATCTCATACCAAATTATTTCATTAGTGGACTTAAGGTAGGCCAGTCAAACACATGGACTCGTTGCAGACAAAGCCATGTTGTTATGCTTGTTGTCAATGTTTTGCTGAAATATGCAAAGTCTTCTCTGAAGATTTTGTCTGGCCTGAACAGAATTTGTCCCTCAACCCTTAAGATGTCTCCAGATTCTCTGAATCAGCCAACCAACCAAACATCAACCAAAATGTTATTCACACTGGGACACAGATAATTTATCAAAAGATGTCTTATATAATTTTGTGAATATGGGATAGGTTGACAAAAAAAAAAAAAAGAAAAAAAAAGAAAGAAATAAAAAAGCTTCATAATTAAGTGTAACAGAAACTAAAGAGCCGGAGGGACTTAAATCCAAATAGGCCAACTGGCAACGCATCAACAACATGCAGCAACAAATTTACTCAGAAGTTGAGAAATCTAATAAACAAAAAGCAAAAAAACATCTACAAATTCTGGAGCAGTTTAAAAATAAAAGTCATTTAAACAACATAAAATTCAAATAAAAAATATTTCATTCACTCAACATAAAATCATTACACTTTGTTTATACATATTTTTTTTACAGTGTTAATTTCCTTTTTTATAAATGGGTTGTTCTTGCTTTCTCCAAATTTATACAAATCCTGAGTGTCCCCAGATGTCTTCTTTCAAAACACTTCGTTTCAATTACTCCATAATGAGTTCTTCCTTCCTCTGAGGACTCCAGGCTTTGGCCACAATGATGGAGTCAATAAAAAAAGCTCGGAGGAAGATTAAAACTGAATTTTACTAAATCAAAATGAATTAGTCTCACATCTCTAAACAACTTTCTCTGTAATTAACATGTTCAGCGCATTAAACAGAAGATGGGAAAAGGCTCATAAGTGGAGTTATGTGAATTGTCAGAACATGTCAGGGGAGGCAAGTGCCAGAAAGGCAGTAGCAGGATTAAAAAACAGACTCCTGCAGGGCTCAGAAAAGTTCTTTCACTGCATAATTTTCCTTGCATCCTTGATTGCATCTTAAAATAAAAATAATTCTAAACTTCTTGTACGGCAATGCAGAATGGTTATTTTTACAGATATTTTATGAATGATACACATCATAGAACATCATTTAAAGCTAGAGAAATACCCCAATTAAACTCACCTGTGCTCTATGACAAGATTTGGATTTATCAAGTTTTCGGAGAAAATCCAAAACTTAAGGTTGTTTCTTGCCATCGGTTTTTAATTGGGTGTGAAAATGGCTCCAACAGCTGAAATTTCTTGCCTCAAAAAAATCTTGCGTACCAGAGCTGTATCAGTGTAGATTTATATTGCTGCTTTCACTTGCACTGTCTAATTTAGAGGAAGTGGGAGTTATCTCACAGTGTTTCCACCCTCTTATGGGGAATCCCTGGTCAAACAAAGGGCATTTTAACTTTATAAAAACAGTACTTTCCATTTGATTTCACAAGACTAAACCACAAATTGTAACACAAAGTCAGCGGTTACTTGGGACAGTTCCAAACCTTTGACCACTGCTGCAAACGTGGATTTCAACATACTAACTTTTTTATTTTTAGATAAATTGCAGTATTGTTAATGCATTCCACCTTCGTCCAAGCCTTGACAAGTCTCACATATTTCATCATACCACAAGATTTATATCTCTTCTTTGGATAGATTTGGATTTAAATAAAAAAAAAAGAAAAAAAGAAAAAGAAAAAATTCAGTGCTCTTTCAAAGCTCTTTCTACTCATCTGTTCAACATGAACGCATTCCTTGTCAGTTAAACTCGTTTTCCTGACAAAATCAGGGTATTGCAACAGAAAATCCATTTTCAGGTAAGGTAAAAAGCCATCGAATCCCAAAATGTATCTGTATATAAGCATTTCATTCAGGAGAATGACAAAAAAACGAACAAACAAAAATATTTAAATATCTCTCTTATAACAGTGAAGCTAAACAGGAACCATAATATGAAATTACAATAAAAAATAATACCCAAGAGCACAAACTTGTAATTTGTTCATACTAGAAGTTTTCAAAACTTCCCAAGGTTCAGGGAAGGCTGAAGCCTCACTTCCACCAGTGTGTCGGGTCAGGACAGTTAGGGTGCAGACATGGTAAGTAAACTGTAATCTCACTGCATTCCCACAGCCAACCATAACCTTACCTGGGAGGCAGAGTACCAGCGGGGTAAGATAAGATAAGATAATTTTATTGATCTCAATGGGTAACTTTACATGCCACAGCAGCAAGAATGTAGAGGACAGAGGATAGGACACACACACACACAGAGACACACAAAGAATTAGGGGAGGTGAAGGGAGGAGGGCAGCATGATGCCATCACAGCACAAAGCCTTGCTTAAAGTATGAGCAAAACACCTCTCAGAAACAAAGCAGAATGGCGGTCATCTGACAGTTTGTGTTCCTTCTTCTTGGCGGTGCTTCGTAACGCCATTTTAAACTGAGATTTAATCAACATAAAGAAAATCTGTTGCTCTAAACAAGGAGCCGTTCTTGCTTTGTTTTTATGCCAGGTCGCACATGTAGTGACATATTTTTTTAACCAATCAACAGATTGCAGCACGCAAACACCAGTAAAAGAAAAACAAGTTACGGATAGTTAGAAGTATTAATACAAAATTCAAAGATTATGATGTAAGTAATTTTATAATAAAAAGCGTAATTGAGGGTATCTCCAATCTGTAATTTGTCATTTCAAACTGGTATATTCCAATAAAATGAAAATTGCTAAAGTTATTTCATTGTGCAAATCTGGTAAGAGACACAACTTCAGAAATTACAGACCCGTATCACTGCTTCCACAATTTAATTCAATAACTGTCTGGAAAATGTTTTCCACTAACGGTCTACTCTCTGTCAAGATTGTTTAAGGACAAACAGATCTACATCACTGCATTTATCGACTCAGTTGAGGAAATGATGAATTCCGTAGATAATAAACAATATACCCTTGGAATATTTGATGATTTAAAAAAAGCATTCGATACAATAAATTATGATCATCTAATTACAAAACTGAAACGGTATTGCATCAGTACTACGCAGGCTCAGGCAGAGGAACCAAAACAACAGGTGGAGTTTAGAAAACCTTTATTCCCTGGGAATTCTGTAACATAATTCCTCACAGTTCTCACTGTGGCTCTCGAACAGAACGGGTAGCATGGAATGACGATCCGACATGAGACAATGGGAAATGCAGACAATATATACACAGCAGGTAATGGGTGACAGGTGGAATCAATCGGGGCGGGACAGACAATGACTGACAGGGGACATGATGGCAGGAAGTAAAGACACCTGAAACGACAGCAAAATTAGAACTTTCAAAACAAAACGGAAACAAAACATGACAGGCAGTTCAACAAACCCGTCGAGACACAACAATCAGGGGTATTCTTTTACAGTGGGTAAAGAGTTATCTAAGCAACATGAAGCAATTTGTGAAGTGAAAAATTATCTAAATAAATTAATATTAATTGTGGTGTCCCTCAAGGATCAGTGCTAGGACCGAGGTTATATGTTCTTTATTTTAATTATCTATGCTATGTATCAAAATGATTAAAAACAGCTCTATTTGCTGATGACACAAACCTGTTCTGCTTTGGCAGTGACACACATAAGCTAATTTAAGATGTAACAACAGAATTGAGAAAATTAAAATTATGGCTTTTGATTAACAGACTCTCATTAAACATGAGCAAAACACGAATAAAATTTTTTGGTAACTGGGGATAAAATACACAATTAGCAATTGCTAATTAGGAAATTGGATGGTGTAAATATTGAAAAGGTAAATGAAATAAGATTTATGGGAATGAAAATAGACAATCAAATATCTTAGAAAAATCACATTAAGCAGGTAGAAAAAAGTTTCAAAGAATATTTCAGTATTAAACAGAGCAAGACAGGTTTTTGGAAAAATTGGCACAACATATTATTTACTGTTTACTAATTATTTTTATATATTTTACTTACTGTGCAGAGAATTGTGACAATAACTATAGAAAAAAAAATGTTACACTCAGTCATAGTCCAAAAGCAAGCAATAAGCTACGCTCACGTTCTCACAACAGTTGGATAGCTCAGTTGGCAGAGCACCCATCTCCTCTGCGGGTGACACTCGTTCAAAATCCACAGAGGATGAAAAAATAACACCTTCTAGTTGGGTTTTTAGACAAGACCCTTCACGCTACTGCTTAACCACCTTCAAATGTAAGTTGCGGTGGAGAAAAGTGTCTGCTAAACGAGTGGAAAAGGTGGGATATAAAGATCTTACCTTCCTAATTTTTACAGTAAAGATTACGAAAGTTCATAGATATAGTGTAGTTGCATTTCGAAATGCACAAGTAATATTCAAAGCAAAAAATCAATCATTACCAGAAAATGTTATTTATTGGGAGGGAGGTGGCCTCAAATGTCAGGGGGAAACTTAACTTGTTTACATGCTCATACAACAAAACAAAAAGAAGTTTTTCTGTTTCTGTATGTGGAATTAAACTGTGGAACAGAGTGTGGAATTAAAAGAATGTATAAATTTGAACAAATTTAAAAAGAGTTACAAAGAAATGGTTTATCAAAAATATAAAAACATGTCTTAATTGGTGCACTATGTTGTCCTACGGAGGGTTTATGCTTATGTAGTATTAAACCAATGGAGCTGTTCACTCTATGGAAAGGGGGTGCATTGGTTTATACCTTCTCCTTTTATGTCTAAAAAGCTGCCATGAATTGAGGTGGAATGCCCACCTTGGTCTGCTTTTCATTCTTGTGTTTGTTAATTTATTCATTAAATTGTTGCTTTTTTATTTTAGATGTTCAAAATAAATCAAATCAAATAAAAAACTCCACCCTTTTGGGTTAGATCGGTACACCAACAGAAGGGTCCCAAAAAAGGACAGGTCAGGTTAATTATTAGTGTACCCTTCCTTCCAGTTTCTGCATTAGGAAATGCAAAAAAAAAAACCAAAAACATCCTGACCTGCCCTGCCCCCGTTGGTGAAAACGGGGCTTAAGTGAATTTTTGTGAAGAAATTTCACTTTCATTATCAAAACGATGTTTTAAGGGTGTTGACTTTTTTCTTCAAATTTAAAGAGCATTTATGGATCCAGTTTAGTCTGAACATCAAACAGCAAAATGTGGTTATCTTGGCTATCTTGCTAGTCTGATTATACAGCACAATCATCATCCAGGCATCCAGGAATCCAGAAAATAAGAGGACTGAACTGTTTTAGCTCCAATATGAATATTAAAAACTTAATGGTCCCATTTTATACATTATTTCAACAATTTCATATGGGTGTCAGAGGTCCAACAACAAGTGCATTACCCTAAATTCAGCCTTGGTCCTTCATTTCAGTCATTCCAAAAAGTAGCTCTAGTGAGCTCTAATGAGCAGGGTCTGTTTCTGCATATGAACATTTAAAATATTGTCATGAATGGTACCTTTCCACGCCTCTCTCTGGGAGAGGATCTGGCTTTCTCTGGTGTGATTTTAGAGGGCAGGCTCAGCTAGCCAGAGGGATGGGTCAATGGCAGTATCCACTACCAGGAGTAGCGGTTGTTTCCCTTCATGAGGTCACAAAGGGAAAGATCTCAGACTCACCCATTTGAGCACACATTTGCTAAAACGTGGAGCAAGCAAGTGAGAGAGATGACAAAATTTTGTAATTGTTGGGCCTCATACACAGGCTATGAGGACACATATGACTGTTAGAAGACAATTAGAAAGTAATTTCTTTATAATATGGGACCTTTAAAACTCATCTGGCTCAGTGTGTCCTTCAGCTAGAACATCCAGTAGATACGTAGTGACCGATAAGCAAGACTCAGATGCAACTAAGAATCATCAGTTATCAGTCAGGTCTGTTGCATTAGATACATGCCTCAATTCAACATTCACGCACATTGAACAGCACATCCCAATCTTTTGCGTGAGCAACGGATGGCCTGTTCACGTCTATGATAACCGGTCAATTACAATTGAATGTGTTTCAAGCCATCCCATTGTGTGAGGCAGTTTACCGGCCTAAGACGATAAAATATGATCACATCTAGTGTTCGGGGCTCAGCAAGATGATCAGTCCTCTGAGCCCAATGCTGCATTGCTTTACCTGTGACCCGAATAAGAATAAATCTTGGTTGAATATAAAGAGATCCTCTCTTGTCTTTTTGTTCTCAAGCTTCCAACAAAAGAATCTGGTTTAACATTATAAATATAAATAACCCAACAGTAATTGCAAACGTGCCAAGAAACTGAGAATGACTGTCCAAAATTCTGTCCAAAACCAATAAGCTGTAAATAATGTGAAATTAGAATGACATCTGACTACCATAATGACTGGTGGCAACACAGGATGTGCTAAAGTTACAGTTGTTCCACAGAAAATGATGAGCTGTCCTTCCACTGAAGTGGCAACCAAAAAACATAAGAGAAAGGAAAAGCATTTTCAGACTGAAAACATTTAATATATTATATTTACTAGTCTTCATTTAGTTTGTATTTAGCCATCAAGTCATGTCTCCATGTATCATACCAAATCATATTTGATTTATATAGCATTTTTCATACACAAAGTAACACAAAGTGTTGTACATGATAAAAACAAATCACACCTAATAAAAAATAAAATTTAAAAGCCTTCACACATCAAAGAATGAATAAATGGAACAAAGAACAAAAAGGCACAATCATACACAAACTCACACAAACCAAGCCCATGCACACTCTCCCCACCCGCACATACTCCATTCTTTACAAACATGAACTCCCATCTCTAATAACTGTCTTTGAAAAATAATAATAAAATAAAAACTGCTGGCTTGACGCTGCTGTGAGGAAACGATCCAGTCACACCAGAAGCAGGGTCCCACCCATGACCCCATAGGGCGCCACCACAGGAACCACTCAGGTGAGGACAGGCCGGGGTCTGCACCACAGCCACAGGGCTGCAATGCAGGACCCCCAGCCACCCAGAGAAGGGCAGTCACCGTGGCAACAACCCCAGAATCCCCAAGAGGAAAACACTGGAGTTAAAACAAGAATTAATACAGTTGTAAACAATAAGAGCTGATAAAAAGTGACAAGAATAAAGATACAAATAAAGGAGTTCAGGAAAAATATGAATTGAATTGAATTGAATTGAATTAAATTGTTTATAAAAACTGTACTTGGGTAATAATGAAGCAATAAAACAATAAACAGTAAAACAATAAAACAGAAATGTAAATGGTTAAGAAAAAATCAAAAATCAAAACAAAATAAAATTCAGATATAAGCTAGACTAAAAAGAAAGGAACAGCCAAGAGGCCGGTACCAGATCTAGAATCTAGTCATCCGAGCCAGAAATCTCACTGGATCAAACGTAATGTAGCAAAAACAAAGAAGAAGATCTATAACAACAACTGGAAGGCACAACAACCAGCATGGAGGAGGACATACAAGACAAGGGAATGATGGTGGTTGCGACTATTGTTAACGGAAAAATCCAGATCTAAAAGAATTAAAAGACTTTGGAAAAAGCCTGGAGACCACAGAGTTTGACCCCAGTCAGCTCTCTCTAATGATTGGCTACATTCTGTTCCACGTCAGAACTCCGGAGCCGACAGCACGTGAGGATTCTTTGGTCATAAATACTGAACAAGTTTAATACTTGCAATAGCCTGCCACGACCTGTTTTAGAGCCAATTGTGGAAAAAGTCACTCTTAACACACCTCAGACCAAAGGACAATCTTATAGGATATTTTTGGACTTAAGATAATTGGGCGTTTGCCATCCTTGGTCAGGAAGGGGAAAAATCAGGACAAAAACAGCCCGATAATCATTATGTGTATACCGCGCTTAAAGCCTGAGAGATGGGATACTGCTACACCTTCAATGCAGCCACAGATGCTAGTTCTGACAAACCGAAAAAACTAAGAGTTACATTGTTTTATTAATAGTTTAACTACCATGTGGAGGCCAAAGATCATTGCCACAGCTAGGTTTAGTCCTGTCCTGTGGCTCTGATGGGACCTCCATGAAAGTAATGGCCATTATTACAGAAATTTGTGATTCTCAAGTTAGCGTTAGGACTGAACTGTTTTAGCTCCAATATGAATATTAAAAACTTAATGGTCCCATTTTATACATTATTTCAACAATTTCATATGGGTGTCAGAGGTCCAACAACAAGTGCATTACCCTAAATTCAGCCTTGGTCCTTCATTTCAGTCATTCCAAAAAGTAGCTCTAGTGAGCTCTAATGAGCAGGGTCTGTTTCTGCATATGAACATTTAAAATATTGTCATGAATGGTACCTTTCCACGCCTCTCTCTGGGAGAGGATCTGGCTTTCTCTGGTGTGATTTTAGAGGGCAGGCTCAGCTAGCCAGAGGGATGGGTCAATGGCAGTATCCACTACCAGGAGTAGCGGTTGTTTCCCTTCATGAGGTCACAAAGGGAAAGATCTCAGACTCACCCATTTGAGCACACATTTGCTAAAACGTGGAGCAAGCAAGTGAGAGAGATGACAAAATTTTGTAATTGTTGGGCCTCATACACAGGCTATGAGGACACATATGACTGTTAGAAGACAATTAGAAAGTAATTTCTTTATAATATGGGACCTTTAAAACTCATCTGGCTCAGTGTGTCCTTCAGCTAGAACATCCAGTAGATACGTAGTGACCGATAAGCAAGACTCAGATGCAACTAAGAATCATCAGTTATCAGTCAGGTCTGTTGCATTAGATACATGCCTCAATTCAACATTCACGCACATTGAACAGCACATCCCAATCTTTTGCGTGAGCAACGGATGGCCTGTTCACGTCTATGATAACCGGTCAATTACAATTGAATGTGTTTCAAGCCATCCCATTGTGTGAGGCAGTTTACCGGCCTAAGACGATAAAATATGATCACATCTAGTGTTCGGGGCTCAGCAAGATGATCAGTCCTCTGAGCCCAATGCTGCATTGCTTTACCTGTGACCCGAATAAGAATAAATCTTGGTTGAATATAAAGAGATCCTCTCTTGTCTTTTTGTTCTCAAGCTTCCAACAAAAGAATCTGGTTTAACATTATAAATATAAATAACCCAACAGTAATTGCAAACGTGCCAAGAAACTGAGAATGACTGTCCAAAATTCTGTCCAAAACCAATAAGCTGTAAATAATGTGAAATTAGAATGACATCTGACTACCATAATGACTGGTGGCAACACAGGATGTGCTAAAGTTACAGTTGTTCCACAGAAAATGATGAGCTGTCCTTCCACTGAAGTGGCAACCAAAAAACATAAGAGAAAGGAAAAGCATTTTCAGACTGAAAACATTTAATATATTATATTTACTAGTCTTCATTTAGTTTGTATTTAGCCATCAAGTCATGTCTCCATGTATCATACCAAATCATATTTGATTTATATAGCATTTTTCATACACAAAGTAACACAAAGTGTTGTACATGATAAAAACAAATCACACCTAATAAAAAATAAAATTTAAAAGCCTTCACACATCAAAGAATGAATAAATGGAACAAAGAACAAAAAGGCACAATCATACACAAACTCACACAAACCAAGCCCATGCACACTCTCCCCACCCGCACATACTCCATTCTTTACAAACATGAACTCCCATCTCTAATAACTGTCTTTGAAAAATAATAATAAAATAAAAACTGCTGGCTTGACGCTGCTGTGAGGAAACGATCCAGTCACACCAGAAGCAGGGTCCCACCCATGACCCCATAGGGCGCCACCACAGGAACCACTCAGGTGAGGACAGGCCGGGGTCTGCACCACAGCCACAGGGCTGCAATGCAGGACCCCCAGCCACCCAGAGAAGGGCAGTCACCGTGGCAACAACCCCAGAATCCCCAAGAGGAAAACACTGGAGTTAAAACAAGAATTAATACAGTTGTAAACAATAAGAGCTGATAAAAAGTGACAAGAATAAAGATACAAATAAAGGAGTTCAGGAAAAATATGAATTGAATTGAATTGAATTGAATTAAATTGTTTATAAAAACTGTACTTGGGTAATAATGAAGCAATAAAACAATAAACAGTAAAACAATAAAACAGAAATGTAAATGGTTAAGAAAAAATCAAAAATCAAAACAAAATAAAATTCAGATATAAGCTAGACTAAAAAGAAAGGAACAGCCAAGAGGCCGGTACCAGATCTAGAATCTAGTCATCCGAGCCAGAAATCTCACTGGATCAAACGTAATGTAGCAAAAACAAAGAAGAAGATCTATAACAACAACTGGAAGGCACAACAACCAGCATGGAGGAGGACATACAAGACAAGGGAATGATGGTGGTTGCGACTATTGTTAACGGAAAAATCCAGATCTAAAAGAATTAAAAGACTTTGGAAAAAGCCTGGAGACCACAGAGTTTGACCCCAGTCAGCTCTCTCTAATGATTGGCTACATTCTGTTCCACGTCAGAACTCCGGAGCCGACAGCACGTGAGGATTCTTTGGTCATAAATACTGAACAAGTTTAATACTTGCAATAGCCTGCCACGACCTGTTTTAGAGCCAATTGTGGAAAAAGTCACTCTTAACACACCTCAGACCAAAGGACAATCTTATAGGATATTTTTGGACTTAAGATAATTGGGCGTTTGCCATCCTTGGTCAGGAAGGGGAAAAATCAGGACAAAAACAGCCCGATAATCATTATGTGTATACCGCGCTTAAAGCCTGAGAGATGGGATACTGCTACACCTTCAATGCAGCCACAGATGCTAGTTCTGACAAACCGAAAAAACTAAGAGTTACATTGTTTTATTAATAGTTTAACTACCATGTGGAGGCCAAAGATCATTGCCACAGCTAGGTTTAGTCCTGTCCTGTGGCTCTGATGGGACCTCCATGAAAGTAATGGCCATTATTACAGAAATTTGTGATTCTCAAGTTAGCGAAGTGTGGTGGAGTGGGATTTTCTCACTCCAGTTTCCTCACTCCCACTTTGAAACCGCAAGATGTAGCGCACATGGCTTTGATTGATGGCACCTATGCTACTGTGCACGAGGAGAGGCTGCTGTTTAGTCTCTGCTTGGATTCCCGCCCGCTCCTCCAGTTCATCGGCAGGTGGAGGAATAAAATTTTGTGACTGACAATTTACTCCTACATCCCAGCGCAAGGGGTAAATTATGGACTGATCGTTATGGTGGATGCAGCCCAGATCTTAATATTGTTGTTTGTTGTTTTTTTGGGGGGGTTTCTTTGGTTCTAATTTAGATTTTTTTTATTTGAAGTGTGTTGTTTACAGGGCTGAAAGCCTCCGTACGATCTTAGCCCCAGCATATAAGGTTATTTGGTGCTGGACAAGACAGGTAAAAAAAAAAAAAAAAAGTTAATTGGGGAATTGTTAGGTTTTAGATGTTTTTGTGATTGTGTTTTTTTTTTTTTTTTTAAATGGTTAAATAAAATGTAATTTTGGGGGGAATCCATCTGCCGAGGTGCAATTATTCAGACCTACTTTTAGTTTCAGGTTTACTGGGGGTTTAACTCCCCCAGTTGGCCTTGTCTTTTTTTTATTTTTATATAGAAATCTTATTACCTCGCCACATTTGATTAAAAGCCTTTAGCCAACATATTGTTGCACATTGATGTCTGGTTCAGAGCTCTTTGCATCAATTTGCAGTGCACAAAGTATTCCTTTATCCCTTTCATCAGGTACTCAAATACTTGAATTCCTTTAAAAACAGAGTTGCAGTAATCTAAATGAGAAAAGGTAAAAACATGTCCCTATCAAAATCACTAAAAGAAAGAAATTATCCTGCCCAGAGATCTTAAAGTGAGAAAGCCATTTTTACAAAACGTAAATTCAAATACTGTCAAACAAAGTCAGTCAGCAGAGAAGTGATCAGAGAAACCAACGAGCAACACCTCTGTTTTGTCTTCATTTTGTTTTACAAACTTATGTGTCATCCAGTTTTTATACTCTTGTAGGCAGGCTAACAGGGTCAAAGGAGCAGGAGTCTTTTGTTTTTGCATATGGCTGCCAAGCTCAAATGATTGGCTGGCATCTCATGCAATTCAAGTGGCACTGTTAGCCAAATTTAAGCAAAGAAAGGAATAAAATATTCCTCTTGCTACGGTAAGATATTTATAAATAAAATTAAACTGGGCCAAGAATGAACCCTTTAGGAGCTCCACAGGAAAGAGGGGCTGTGGCAAAATAAAATCCACCAATGCTGACTGAAAAACTTCTACCACGAAGATTTGATTCAAACACTTTAAAACTCTGCCTTGTCGGCCAACACATTCTTTGAGCAGCCAAAATAGAAATACTGTGGTCTACTGTGTCAAAGGCAGCGCTGAGGTCTAAAAGCACTAAGATAGGATCACCAGAATCAACACGAAGTAACAAATTTTATTAAAACTTTAAAAGCACTGTCTCTTTGCTCTCTCAGGGTTTTAAAAGCAGAATGAACGACTTCCAAAATAACAAGAAATACTGGAGTTTTTGAAAGACAATTTTCTCCAAACCCCTTAAGGGAAAAGGTCATTTTGAAATAGTCCTATAGTTAGAGACAACCACTGGGCTAAGACTTGTTTTTTTAAGAAGTGGCTGTACTACATTATGCTTAAAAACAGCAGCATGCTCAAAAACCATGCTTTCAGGTAGTAATAAAAAAAAATGAATACACGAAACATTACAAAACCTAGCGGGAGTACAATCATTTGGGCTATTAGAGGGGTTCAAATGTCAGCTGAGGGAGGGAGATGGGCTCAAACTGATGAAAGACAGCAGAGCAAAGAGGAGTGGGAGTTGGGACTTAACTCATGTGGTACAATACGTGGTCTGAGAAAATAATCACAGCTGATAGATGTGTTAAGACGAGGCAGCATCCTGGAGGTTAAAAACAGTCAATATTATTAAACAAAACTCTGGGTCTGTTATAATTATTTGAAATCAGTGTGAAAAAGTAGACTCTCCAGCAACCTTAACAGTCTTCAGTTAATCAGACAGGTACTCTCTAAATCATGGGAAACTTGAAGCTTGTCTTTTAATTTTCTTTCTGCTCTTCTGCAGATTTGCCTGGAAGCATGGTGTCCTCTATTAACCAAGGTGACAGATGCAGTTAGTATAATTCAAACGCAAACTGTGAGAAAAAAAATAAATAAATAACGTGATTATGGCCATGTCTCTGTCTGGAAAGTATGTGCTCTTTTCATGTGATTAATTCCTCTGTATTTGTCAAGGAATAAGTTGAATTTCTCATGCTAACAACCAATTGGAACTTTTTATAACAAGATGAAGAGCTTTGTTTTCTTAGGTGATCATGAGGTTTTTAAAATTAGATCAAAGTGGTTTGCAGAAAGTAGTTTGTGTGTTAGCACCTAAACGATTCCAGAGTTTGTAGTTGTAAACGCAGCTTTGTCAACTTGTGAAATAAATTCATGTTTATGCATGTTTAGAAAAGGCTTGTAAACTAAATAACTTGTCAAGTTACACAATGTACTTTTGTGAGCATGTATTCACAGATTGCAGAATCCCGTAACACACAAAAATTCCCCACATTGCCTGTGACTCTGAGGTGGCAGTTACTAAATTCAACTCGGATGTACATGCTTCCCTTAGGTAATACTATTAGACAACGTGGCATTAATTTTAATTGCTACATAGATATTGCTCAGCTATTGAGTAAGCTCAGCTACTTATCTGTGAAGTCATGAAATGGCTATGAAGCCAGTCAGTTTTTCAGATAGATGTGTTAAAAACACAAGTCTGTATGTAACGGGATGGCGATGGTGCTGAGGACCCAATCGCAGGCAGTCATGGCAGGAGGCAGAACAGTGCTGGTGACAAGGTTTATTTCCACAAACACATGACAGGGGACCACACACAACAGGGATGAAACCAAAAGGACCTGACAAAGAAAACAGAAAACCATGGGACATATATACACAGAGGGAGTAATTAGAAGCAGGTGAAATAGATGAGAAATCAGACCAGGTGAATTAACAAACCAGGAACAGAAAATACAGAGCACATGAGGGAAACAGGACTAAACATAACAAAACCAAAAACCTAAAGTAGAAGCATAACAGAAACCAAACACCAGAACTAATAAACCAAGATTAAAATATAACAAACCAAAATAGACAAAACCCAAA
>JBAMHW010000004.1:31398041-31418014 GCA_037177495.1 Rhadinocentrus ornatus
GAGAGAGAGAGAGAGAGAGAGAGAGAGAGAGAGAGAGAGAGAGAGAGAGAGAGAGAGAGAGAGAGAGAGAAAGAGAGGAGGGCAGAATTAGATAGAAAGTGAGAGAGAAAATAGTAGAGCCCTGCAATCAGAGCCAGAGTCTAACAGCAGCAGGTTGTTTTAGTCCAGATATGACCCAGTGCTCCAAACCCCACCTCGTCAATCTCCATCACCCTGCTGCTCTTCCATAATGTCACACTAAACGTCTCGTAGCTCATCAAGACAGCCCAGGACTTAAGGAATTAATGTGGCATCATGTACCTGCCTTAGCTCTCAGTGGACCAAAAGGATCAGCACATGTACTGAGAGGAGTCGCGATATGTAGTTTAGTAGTGGAGCGAATGAACCACTTGACTTTGTCTCACTGAGTGTTAAAGAGAACTGCCCCCTGGGATGTGACTAGCATGGATTTTGGACTTTTATGTGACGTTTGAGAAAAGGAGGAGAATAAGAGGAAAAAGAGGAGAAACCTGGAAGACTTAGTGGGACCGCCAAGGACGAGAGGTAGGGGGAAAACTGGAGGTCAGGGTGATGGGAAACATCAACAAGTCTTCTAAAAAGAACAGTAAACGGGAGAAGGTAAGAAAGCAATTCATTTAAAAACAGCAGACATTTTCTAAAGGAGCTTTCTTCTTAATAAATATTTAGAAAAATCTCAAGTTTACATTTTGATTTTTGACTGTAGGAAAAGTGTGAATAATACAGTTTTGTTGTAGTCAGTGAAATTAAAGTAATAACTATGTGGTAATTAATCCAGTTGGTTCCTTTTCTCTAAGGGGATGTCATCCGTAGAAGGAAGTGACACCCCATTGGCTACCGCGATGCTGGGGTCACTGGGTGGCGCAGGGGAGGTGGACACAGAAGAGGAGGAGGAGGGAGGAAACGAGCGTGTGTTCGATGAGCCCCTTTGTGCTCTGGTTAAAAACTGCAACATGCTGCACACCATAGTGGGGCCTGCTTGTATCTTCCTCAGACAAGGCTTCGCACAAAGTCAGCTTGTATGTATGACATTTAACTGCCCCCACGATTACTTACAACCCACACAAAAAACTTTTTCATAGTGATCTGACTGTCCTAAGGAAGGTGAAGTTAAAGTCATCCATTCAATCACTTCAGCCCCTCCCATCTGCATGCATGACATCTCAAGCTTCTTTCAATCCTTTATATTCATACTTGAGTAAAACTGCTGTGCAAAGAAAAAAGAAACAAAGATGTATATTACACAATTTATAAAAGAGTTGAGATGTAAAAAGAGAATATCTTTCATACTTCTTATTTCAAATGTGTTACAGCAAGATGGCAGAGATCAATATCATTCATTTCCTGATTGTGCCCTGGACTGGTGCTTTGCAGAGAACTGAAGTCCAGAGAAGAGAGATTGCAAAACTAAACCAGCTTTGCACATCTTTAAAGTATATTATTAAGCGGTAATTTGTTGCTTAGTTAGTGTGTTTTGGGTGCACGTTTCAAATTAGTCCATCAGAGTCTGTCCCCAGCGTCAGACAGTTCAAATAATGTATCTGCACCAACCTCTCATCTGACAGCTAATTAAAAACGTATGTATTAAACTTCCAAGGTATTGGAACTGATCGCTTTAAAACAATGGATCAGTGACAGAAACTTTGTTGTAAATAAGGTATTATCTTCATAGTAAACAATTTACCTTCTTTTATTAAAATGTGTAATATTCGATCAGATTTTTAAAAAAAATGACCCATAAGCTTCAGCTTTTTAATGTTGTTAGTGTTGACCAGCTAGCCAGCTTAATCAAATCAAAAGACATCATTAGGAGCAATGTTTAGCTTTAATATCAAAGGACAGTTGTGAAATTATGTAGTTAAATTGTGCATCCTACTTCCTAGTTATCGCAGACATGAACATGTTGAATGACTTCCTGTTTAAAGTCTTGGAAAGAGAAAAGTTTGGGGATTCCTCAATAACATGCACAGATTAGTATATGTTAAGAGTCATGACCTTTCCTGGATTTTAATCTCTCCTAATACCATTAGCTTGATAAAAACAGAGGAAAAGTAAGCCGTGTACTGAATGCTCACAGAGCTGGCTACAGGTTGGTTTTACTGCATGCCGTTGGCTTTTTGATGAACTTTTTGACATCTGATTTTCCTGCTTCTTATATTTTTTCTCCTTTTCAAAACAAATTGTGACAACAAATTTTTTTACAGCAAAAGTCTTTGTCATCACTTCCAATGAACATCAGCAATCAGAGTTTAGGAATCAAAAACCAAAACAGGAAGAAAACAAAGAGTTTCTTTTGTGGTTTTACATTTTCTTATCAATAGTGGTTGTGTACGTTCATTCAACCTGTGCAGGTGTGTTAATTTCTGTTCAAACAAAAGCAGGCCAAACTGCTGCGCAGATGCAGATAAAAATCAGCTTCAGATAGGAAAATGATAAACCCATAAGCCTCCATGATTTGTAATACAATTTACTGCTGTAATCTCCTTGCCACTGCAGTCTCCCCTGCATCCTCTAATCCAGGCCTGTATTATTCCTCTGCTGATGTCACAGCCTCGCAGAGCGTGTAGTGAACAGACTTATCCTGGGGTCAACTTTTATCCTCACCAGCACTCTCTGAAGCCACTTCAACATCAGAATATTGGTATGAGTTTGTCTTTTATTGCTCTCTTATGGTTGTTCCTTTCAGGGTTTGGTTCATTTCAGCAACATGAGCATCATCAGCTTTCCTGCAAAAGGCCAAAGAGAATCTGATGCTCTTTCTTGTACTTTTCAAATGCATGTTGTGGAGTATATTTCCAGCAGGCTTTAGGTGGTGCAGAATGATTTTGGACACAGCATCTCATCTAAAAAGGTTGATAAGGTCAGTCAGAGCAAAACCAGACAATGCTGGAAGAGGATTTTTGCTCAAGTGGACGAAAGTGAAAGAAAAAGATGCTCCACAGGAATGAAAGATGGAGGAGAAGCACAACAGCACATACTGTATTTTTGTTTGTTTGTGACTGCGCAGGATGCAGGAGAGTGAGGCTAAAAGTCTAACCTTACTGACTTTTTATTTCTGCCCCCTCTCCTGCCCACGCCACTGCAGGACAGAGATCTGCGACCAGAGGAAATGGAAGGTACAAAGACACGAAAAGCTTAATCCAAATCCTCACTCCATTCCTCCTCATTTGCTCTCCTTTCAAACCATCCATTTAGCTGTGAAGATTTGTTCTCTTCTGTACATTGTAGAGTTTAAAGATATTGAAGAGTTCCTGACTGCTCACATTTTTTTTTTTTTTACATTACAAACTAAGATCAAAGTTTTCGACAGTTTAGGCCTCTTTTCATCTCTCCTATTCCTCATTTCTGGTTCACATTTTCACATTTACGGAAATGTAAAACAGGAAATGTTCTAACAGGGATTTTTTCAGATGTGATAACCCAGTCTCTTGTTATGGAAGTTTTATATCTAACAGCTGTTTCTAACTCTACAGTCCAGGTTATTTCTTAGAGTCTGTTCTGACTCAGGTGACATTGCTTCGCAAAATAATAAATAAACAAAAAATACTGGAAACAAATTAAAAGATGAGATTAGCATAAAGTCTTCCTGTAAGATACTGACAGACATGAGTCTTTATTCCTGATCATTGACATTAATTCTATGAGTCTGTGGAACTCAGTTGGAGAGATGAAACAAAACTCCAAACTCAGCTACAAGCTTTGAGATCTGTTATAATGTACAATATGATCTAAATCATTTTCCTACAAGCACTATGGATGGGGTGTTGTTATCCTGGAAATTCTTACTCATCTAATAAATGTTTGTAGCTTATCCTTTTCACTCATCCATTAAATGTAAGATTAAGTTCTGCCAGATGGTTCACGACCGCAACTTATCTTCTCAAATGTCTTTTCTGCAGTGTGACTTAAAAATAATGAGTCAATGGTCCATTTCGTAAAAACTTACAGTATTTGTAGTTTATTCGACAGCTTGTGCCAGGCATTTTCAGCTAATTTTATATGCTCTTTCAAATGAGCTGAAAGAATTTATAACTTACTGAACCCATCTCCACTGGATACGCTTCTCCTGTTTTCATAAGTCTTTTTTTTACTGTAGGTGAGCTAGGATCTCATAATTTCTTTATCTATTTGCACGCAAAAGTTACTGGTTGCACATGTGCAACCCTCTTGTTTCGTGTTTTGGTTGTCTATTTGTTTGTTTTCTTTTGGTGTCATTGATCTTTTAAGCAGCTCCATTATGATCCTTGGTCAAAAATTTAAAACAAATCCTTCATCATCCACCAATCCTGATCTGTTCCTGCAACTTCAAATCCACTTAACTCTTCAAGAGTAACTGTCCTGCAGATTTAACCTTCTTTAGCACACCTGCTTCAAATAAATGGATCGATTTGATTTGAATCAGGTGTATTGAATCAGAGCAGCATCTAAAACATGGTCGGGTCGGAGTTTTAGATTCCTGATTTAGCCCTTCCCTCTTGGAAGCAAAGTGAATTGAGTGCAAGCCAAACTTGTGAAATATCAGCCCTAAATGGAAAAAATGTATAGTTTACATGTGACTTTATTGCCACTGGGATTTGCAGCTGCAAATGACACATTACCACATTTTCTAATGAGAAATCCATTTCATTCTCATTTTTTGGTTACATTCCTCATTGCACATGTATGTTGTGCTTGCAGAGCTGCGTGAAGCCTTCCGGGAGTTTGACAAAGATAAAGATGGCTTCATCAGCTGTAAAGACCTGGGTGAATGCATGAGGACCATGGGATATATGCCGACGGAGATGGAACTTATAGAACTTAGCCAGCAGATCTGTGAGTCCTGCATTCACCCAAACGCTGTAAAAACTGCAATATGATTTTTTTTATTATTATTATACTTTAGTTATTTGTGTGTATTTTTTAAATTCAGGAAAAATACCAATAAGATTACATAAATCTACATGTCTAATTTAAAACATGAAAAATCTTTAACTATAAAAATGCATTACATTTGTATATATAGGCTAAAGAGATTGACTTGGAGCTGGAGGTCCCACATTTAAGTCCACAAACTGGCAATAAACCGATATATTTGTAACATTATTCATCAAACACTAGAAAGTTAAAATACAACAAATTAAACAAAACATCCCGTGTAGGAAAGTAAAGGCTGTCTCTATGCTTTTAGGTGGAGGACGGGTGGACTTTGACGACTTTGTGGAGCTGATGGGTCCTAAAATGCTCGCTGAGACCGCAGATATGATTGGGGTCAAAGAGTTAAGAGACGCCTTCAGAGAGGTGTGCAGTGTGTAGTAATATTATTCTTAAATTCAGATTTTGGGGTTTTGTTGTTTTCTTTTCCTACAGCCTCATTCATTCATTCATTCATTCATTCATTCATTCATTCATTCATTCATTCATTCATTCATTCATTCATTCATTCATTCATGATCTGTTCTACCTCCTAGTTTGACTCTGATGGTGATGGCCAGATTAGCCTTGGGGAGTTGAGGGAAGCCATGAAGAAACTCATGGGAGAGCAGCTCAACCACCGTGAGATCGATGAGATCCTGAGGGACGTGGATCTCAATGGGGATGGACAGGTGGACTTCGAAGGTATGCAATACAATTCATTTAGGAAAATTTAGCTTAGAGGAAATATAGAGAGGACAAATTGTTTAGTTAACCAGTATTAACATTTTCCTACTTTCCACAGAGTTTGTGCGAATGATGTCTCGCTGACTCCTCAGCAAACCTCACTCTACTGCACTGAACACAATATGGACCACTGTTACACTTCTGTCTGATGTATAAATATGTTAGTGTCTGTACTTTTTCAATTATTTCCATCACCTTTTAAGTATACAAGTCCCTTTAATGTCTTTCTGTTGTATAAATGTAATATGTTGGTAATAAGAGATTATAAAGATGTGACTTCAATCCTGTGGTCACTTCAAAAGAATTAAAATTTAAAAATATGTAAATATGTAAAAGGATTATATTTAAGAGCCTGAGAAGATCAGATCAAATCTGCATTGAACAGACATCAAAAATCTTAAGTGAGAATTTTTCTCTTGTTTTTAAATTTGCATGAACCAGTCATGTAGATCTGCACCTGACAATCAGCTGATGGTAAGACACATATATAAATATTCAATGTTGAATTTGCTTTAATCTTCCATAGCCTTGTTAATATAATACAAATAGAAACAGTGAGGACTCGATTTAAGGTCCTTTTATCCTCTACGTTGATGATATGGACCCTTCCATCCATCTTCTGAGTACTTTACGTGCGAAATGTGGTCCATGTACAGGGCTCTTGTAAATGCAAACTCTGACACAGCAAACTGAGTGGTACTACTGGAAATCCCAGGGGCAGTGTTGAGCAGTATAGCTAATGTGCAATCAGTGAAAGGAACAAATTAGAAGAAGCTCTGATGCTTTAAGACCACCATCCTCTACTGTGCTGCCTCTTATTATGTCTCTCTCTGAGAATGTACACCATCATGATCTCATCCACTGTTGCCATGTTTGCTATTGTCTGAAACTGACATCAAAACTTTGCAGTACCCTCTATAAGTATGAGGGCAGTGACATTTGAAACAGATTTATGAACGTGAGAATTTATGGGCCTTTACAAGAAGAACAAATTATAATGTACATGCATTCACACTAAATATTTATTTGGACGTATCTTTAGCTGTGCACTTTTAATGTAATTTTAAATAATGTGAGAAAAATGCATTTTTAATATGATATTGATACTTGTCTGATAAGACTGAAATCATTTTGGTGTCTCCTGCAAATGAATGTTTAAAGACCTTTTTCCATCTAGATTAAATTCTGCTGACAGCATGTCACAAAGCATATGTATTCAAGCACAGAAACCTGTTTCCCGTTGCATTTTGCATTATTCAAAATCTCAAAACTGACTTTGTAAATAGAAAAAGTGAGTAAGATTGACAATAAACTAGTTTTTACTTATCAAATACTTTTCATTGGATTTTTTTTTATCTTTTTTTTTTTTGTTTTATGCAATTTGAGTACATAAATATCCAATGGCACTGTATTTCTGTTACCGTAGCAACCCCAAAGAGCTTTAAGGGTTTAACTTGTTGTTACTGTTTGACATTTTAATGTGTTTAGCCTAATCATGTGTTCCAGTTGCCTCATAACTCAGAGCGCCCGAGAGTAGGTTATGTCATTACTAGGTATTTGGCATTCACGCTGCACTGACTCGGAAAAAATGGACACCTACAAAAAAGCCCGTTCATGAGCATTAAGCTAATTTTGGTGATCACGGTTGACAAATCACAAATATGGACACAACATTTAATAAACAACCCTATAGAAATGATGGGATTCTCCATAACAAGTTACACTGGAAACACAACTACCTGAACTACAGGTGCTACTGGGCACAGCCATCACAAAATCTTTAATCTCAGGGTTCCCTGCAAGTTACAAGTTTTCCGTTTAGAAAAATCAAGGTCACTTCATCATTTCTGGCAAAAGGAGTCAACCGGAGCACATTATAAACCTGGATTGAAAATCTAAAACTTAAATGACAGCACTTTACAGCTCATTCTTTACAAGATGACGATGATTTCATGCACCTGACCCAATGTACGGTTAGTATTTATAGCACAATAGCTTCATTTAAAAAGATTACATGGATTTTCTAACTATAATTGTTCATTGCTTCAGCTACTAACATTAACACAATAGGACCACTTTAACTCTACATTACAATCATTTAGCTGACGCTTTTATCCAAAGTGACTTACAATGATTAGGCAGTAGCATTAAGGGTCCTGCCTAAGGACCCAAATGGAAGATGTTAATGTCTGTCCCATGGGGGATTTGAACCCTGGTCTCCCACATGGGAGACTGATGCTCTACCAATTGAGCTAACCAGCAATTCTACAAACTTAAACATCCAGAGTCTGGTCTACTCTGATGCACTCAAAATATACATTTCATGTTAAACAGGCCGAAGGACTCATGGTAATAAAATACGGCCCAACTTTGGTTATACTCACTGTGTAAAACAGGGACAGAAGCCTGAAAGGGTTTCCAGGTTTCTAGTTTACTGGTTTGGATGGTCCAACGAACTACAATTGAGTGTCCAGGTTCACAGGGACACTAAATCCCTGTGAATGTCCATGGACATTTGGACTTGAGAAGGTACTAGGGATTTCCACTGTCAACCCGAATATTTGTTTCAAATCTTCTCTTTGACCTGGACCAAGGCATTATTTTTTGTTGAAAGCACTGAGTTTTAATTAAATATAGATTTTGAATCAAAGTAACACTATTGCACTTAAAGCTTCATGCTTCTGACTTAATTTGATGGCACGCTGGCATTAATCATTCACATTCTTTGCCTTGGTTGAGATCCTGCACTTCGCAGCTTTGTGTTCCAGCCTGGAGAATCCTAAAACTACCATGTTTAGCTTTAGTTACGCTTTCTCATTGTCCACGAGTCTCTAAACAAACTGGGTTCAATATATACCAGAGATTTTATTTGCCATGCTTATGCAAAGCATAAGTACTTGGATAAAATGGATAAAATGAACATGTCTTGCCTCATACGACTTTCCAGAGAGTTTCTATCTTTATGATGAAATCTGTCAGATCACCTCTGTCTGGGCACTTTTTGAGGCCGCATAGAAGTTGCTTTTTTTTGTGCTTGTGCAGTTTCACTGTAATCAACACTCAAAAGAGCCATTGGTGGAGTTCCCTTCCAGATTCGAGGAATGTTCCAGCTCCAAGTTTTTAAATCAAACTCCTTCACATCTGAGAGTTTTTTTTGCGTTCTTCATCTCAGTATTCCTCTGGATCATTAAGCTTTTTCAACAACTCTTTATCTCGCTTCTTCTTTTCATTGGCAGAAATATTAACATGTTCAAAGTGACTCAGCAGCTTCCTGTCCACACCTTCCAGCCTTGTGAGAGCAGGTAGCATCGTCTTCAAGATGCGAGGGTCTGTGCTGCCATCTTTGGAAACACTGACTATTGCAGAGAGCCAAAGCGAGGCTCGCTACTTCTTTGTCACATTCGTGGCTGTGATCATCCTGGACCATCTGATGTTGCTTCAGTCCCTCTGTGTCAATGATCAGAATGCAGTCACAGCCCAAATCCCCCCCTGGTGTCTTTGCTAACCCTGATCAGTTGCACGTAAGCCCCTCTGGTGCATGTTCCTTTGTTGACAGCTAACCCGACGTCAAACATGGTGTTGAGCAGAGTCGATCTTCTTGAGTTTTCTGCCCCGATGGCTGTGATAACTTTAAACTGACTGTTGGACTCCAACATATAAAAAAGTTCAGTGATCCATTTTATAGGGATGTTTGCTGCATCACCATCAACAACCTCAAGAGGAAAACCATCTAGGACCATCTGAGCATACAATGCAGGGAGTTGTTCCGTGGTTTTTCTCTGTTTGCTGTATTCTGGAAGGCCACTCACGCATACATATATCTGCCCACGCTCTCGAAAAAGTGATCCACCTGTAAAGAGGAAGCAGAAATTTGCTTGTTTATCTCTGAAATGTTTTCTGTGTTTGTAGGAGACTTCTGGTTCGGTTCTTCATATCGATCCTGCAAAAGTGGAAAAGTGGTGCCGAGACAGATCATCCAGTTCTATTTCCAGCCATTTGAGAAAATAACAGTACCAACCCCTTCAAGGAATCCTAGCATTGCAACAGACACATCAAATCTTTGCTCCCTCTTTTTCTTTTGTTTTCAGGGACGTTTGGTACTCCTCAATGTTCCGATTGCCAATTTTGCACAATCTTCAGTGCACTGTTTCCAGCCATGAAAGAGCCTTCTATGTGTGTGCCTGGGAAGCCACTTCCTGGTCTTTGAACTCTGAGGTTTTAGTAATGCTTGCAGCTATTTTGTGGACATTTTTTGTTCGGATTGCTCTCAAGTATTTTAGAGACAGATTTCTACAGAGCCTGAATAAGCTCTGTGTGAGTCTTATTTCTCTGACACACAACTGTTGTCTTTAGGCTCGGTGTCGTAGTCATTGTTGTGAGTACAGAGGTCTTCCCTTGTCTGCTGCTGACCAAAATTATTTTTGCACTCAAATATTTTCCCTCAAAATTCTTGAGGCAATCTTGCTTTGATTAATTACAGAAGATGTAAACAGCTGTAGATGTCTGACAAAGGAATGCAAATTGTTTGTCAAAGGCCTGTAGGTCTCCTCTGAGGTTGGCAACAGCAAGTGGTTCAGAGAATTTATCTGTATCCGTTTATCTGTTCCCACATGGTAGGTACCAACTGCTTCAACTGCTTCAACACACCTGAATTACATTAAATGGATCTAACAGCCAATCAAGTTCTGCACAATGACTAATTAATTTGAGTCAGGTGTGTTGAAGCATGGACATAAGGAAAACCTGCCGGATCATTTAATTAACCTTCGAGGAGGTGGAACCGCTGCAAGAGAAATTATTTCTTAAATGTTTTACTTAATGAAATGCTAAGAACAGATTGTATGATGTCTTGGTTTCTTGACTTTTACCTGTGGTAACACGAGCTGTGACCCACTCGCTTAGATGCCCATCTTCATCTTGTGTGGCCACACTAAACGTATACTGCTGTCCAAGCTGAAGGTTGGTAATTTCAAACTTGTAAAAGTTCCTGCGGGGATCCCCAGCTCACAACCACTGAGTGTGACTTCACTGACAGGAACTTAATTTTACCAGGAGGGGCCACTGCTGGCCAACAAAAGATAGCAAAAAGTTATTCTAGTCACCTTCACACTCATTAACTAGCACAAGCTCTGAGACAGTTGGCACACTGACTGGAGCTGGTACATGCTCATTAAGTCAGAATTCAATTACAGTGAAGCTACAATTTATTGCATTTTCAGTTGGATTTTAAGAGTTACTGCTGATAATACACAAATTAATTATAAAAAAAAAATGTGCTTGGCAGTAAAACAAATATAACTTTCTTTCCTTGTTACTCAAGAGATAAAGGAACCCCAACAAGTAAACATAAAAAAAAACTCTCTATATGGCACAGAAAAACAACATAATTCCTTTTATAGTTTTATATCCTTGCCTGCCATGTCAGATGTCATACAACTTTTAGGAAAAGGTTCCTGCCTGTTATATAACAGAAACACTGTAACACAAAATAAGAAGAACTTTGCTGTCAACTTTGGCTGGATAATTTCAAATAACCTTAAACTTCCCTGTTTCCCAGAAAGTCTTGTATGATTATGACAGATTTCAGAGATCAAATCATAATCTCTACTTGTCTACTGAACTGCTTTAAAAAGGTTTTAGTCAAGCATTTATTTTGGTTTTAACTTAATCACATGAAATTTTCTTACATAGGCTGAAACTATAACGATATTTCATCAACTGGAGAGTTTTTTTTTACGTTGCATTTACTGCATTTTCTCAAAATGTCACAAAAGTAGAATGTAAAACCATTAAAATGTAAGTCACCAGTATGAGATTTTCCAAGGTCCTCACCACCAGGCATCTGTAATAAAACAGCCTGTTCAGAGAAAAGTGCAGAAAATGCCTAAAAAGCATTTAAGAGATAACCGCTGTTTGGTTCAAATAAATACTGTATAAAGACACATTTGAAATCAAATCAAATCATTTGTATAGCCCTATATCACAACAAAGTTGTCTCAGAGGACTTTACAGAAAGAGGTGTAAATAAACAAACAGAATCNNNCCAGGTGAATGGGTGATGCATCAGGTTAGTGGGGGGGACACAGATGGTTAGGGGGTGCGTCCAGGTGAATGGGTGATCCAGCAGGTTGGTGGGGGGGACACAGATGGTTAGGGGGTGCGTCCAGGTGAGTGGGTGATGCAGCAGGTTGGTGGGGGGGACACAGATGGTTAGGGGGTGCGTCCAGGTAAGTGGGTGATTCAGCAGGTGGATGAGAACACGAGCGCAGAGTTGGCCGGCAGAAATGACACCTTAAGTGCACAATCTTTTTAAATAGAAACCTAAACTAAAGTAACTACAATGGTTGGAAAAGAATAAAAACAAGGTTTCTGAAAACAAGTGTAAAAGAAAACAAAGGCAGGAAGCAAAACTCATCACACGGCATGAAGAAAATTATTTGAAAATATATAAAACCCAAAACTTAGCTATCATTGAAGAAATAGAGCTTTTTTAATTTATGTTATTTCCTTGTGGCATTCTTATTATTATTTATCTCATTACTATGAATATGCTGTGATGCTTTATATCATTTGATAGTAATTAGAAACACAAATTTACCCTTCTTAAATAAACTTTGAGAGGTTGTGTTGTGTCTTGAGTCAGAACATCTCAGCTCGTGCTGTTTCATTCTGAGCAGCCTTTACAAAAATACAAAAATCCAGCTCTAAATTTTGCATCCAACAGCATACAGTAATGGAATTTCAAAAATGGGCCTCACATTTCATCATATGAAGCGGTGTCCTCATCGTAGGGAGAATCCTTTGAGTGAGCCGATGAATAATCAGAGGTTTCAGATGAGCGTATTGATTTCACTGTCACATATATATTTTTTTTCACAATCAAGATTTCAAAACTGTAAATCATGTCACAAAAACCGCTACCAATAAAAAATAAAAGCAAAGCCAGTAACACCATCCATTCCTCCACTGGCCTCCCAATTAGGTATTTTTGTCATGGCTGCTGATGTCATGGGCTGCAGGAGCAGAACGTAGGCTGTAAACAGTTTTTCAGCCTTTATTGTAAAAACACTCATTTTTCTGTGTACCACCTAAATTCTATTACTATTTGTCAATTTTTTTTCTTTGTGAAATATAGATTTGGACAAGTTGTTGGACCTGTGTCCTCTCCTATAAAAATTTTAAAGCTAGGTGCCATTTTTATATCAAATGTAAAATCACCTTATCACTTAGTATGAGTTGCTGCAGTAATTGTAGAGTGGATTTTACCCGCTGCTGACATCATCAGGGCCTTTGTGTTCAGTCTGTTGCACTGGATTTGGTTTTTGTACATGTATATCTGAGCTTTACCGATTATTCATCATGCATGTACAGAATGAAATCTCAATATCTGTATGATCTCTTAAAAAAATCTGTATTCATATGCTTGAAACATACCTGGATGGATTCAGCTTAAAGACAACGTGTCGACCCCCGTGTTTAGATTATCTGCATGTTATTTCACTGTAAAGACACATGAAAAAAAAATGCTAAGTTGCATAAACCTGACAAATCCTGTTCAGATCAGAATGGTGTGAGAAGGTATAAAATAAAGAAAAGTTGCTTTATATGTAACAGTCTTACTTTCTCTTACTGCTTACTTTCTTGGCTAGAGGACGGACGTCCTTTGAAGTAAAGTTTGATTCTGTTTCAAAGTGAAAACAGTCGCAGTCTGGTTTCTCCAACCTGAAAAAGAAATTATCAGGGTTTCCAGCCACAACAGGATAGCAGGTTTGTCCGATTTCGACCTAACTCTATCTTAAATCTAGGTCTGGATGTTTTATAAAATATCTTTATTCTACAGGCAAAAGCAAATTATTAGACGATTATACTCTAGTAATACCACAGTGATGCTATTAGCATAATTAAATACCATTCTCTTCTTAGATGCAGGTAAAATAATCTATTAGCGCTTGTTCGAGATACATTTTCCCTACAAAACCCAAACTTCTATAAGAAAATGACTTTAAATTTTTACTAACTAAATAATTCTCAACGAAAGCTATGATGGCCTTAGAAAACCTGTCTATAGGGTTTGGTTCTTATTAAAATTTCAGACATCCAAGTCATGAGAATCTAACTGCTTTAAGGTCCTGTATTATGTAAAATTCACTTTCTGAAGGTTTTCTAACAGTCTTATGTGTCCTCATATCCTGTGTATGAGGCCCAAGATGAGAAATTCTTTTTCCTCTCTCACTTGCTCCACTTTTTAGCAAATGTGTGCTCAAATGGGTAAGTCAGAGTCCTCCCCCCTCCCCCGGCTAGCTGATCCTGCCCTCTAAAATTACCGAGTGCCTGCAAAAGCCGGATCCCCTCAAATTGAGGGGTGAGGACAGTTACCACTCATGGACATTTAAAGGTTGAGACACAGAAACAGCACGTTCTCAGTAGAGCTCACTAGAGGCACTTTTGGAATGGCTGAGATCAAGGACCAAGGCTGAATTTGGGGTAATACACTTTGAAAACAATGTTGTTGGACCTCTGACACCCAAATGAAATTGTTGAAATGTATAATATGGAACTTTAAAAGAAGACAAATGGATATCTTGGTTTAAGAACCAAGGGAAGTATTGGTGTTCTACGCAGTAGCACTGTACACACTCTCCATGCATTGGCTCTTGCTGCAGTACTGTTTATATCCAACACAAAGAAGTACGCAGTACTTACTACTTATAAAATATATTCAGAAAATATTGCAAATTTATATGTAATTTAATCTTTCCTTAAATATGGCCTAGAATTTTTTTAGGTTGTATTTGATTTATGAAGAGGGTTAGGAAAAACATGCCACTAATGTAAATATCGGTCAATGCTACTGATCAAATCAGCTGTTCTGTTATGATGTAGCTCTGGAGGCAGTTGTGGCTTGGCTGTAGCTCAGGAGGAAGAGCAATCATCTGCCAACCGGAAAGTCTGTGGATTGATTCCAGGCTTCCCCTGACTACATGCCGAAGTGTCAAATTCAATTTAAAATGGTGTTAAGTCCTTTGAAGACATCTTAGTCTCAAACGCAGAAAATGTTATAACCTGCTTCTTAACCCTGAAACAATATAAGTTTTCAATTAAAAAAATCTGAAATGTTTTTAGAACAAGCTAAATATATTACAGCTAAAAAAAATTTAATTTAAAAAAGTAAAATCAAATTAATTCCACAAATCGTGTTTGTATGTTAAACGTTAAGGCAGAATCAGCACCAAGCTGGTGGTTTTCTGTTTACTGTGATTTTTAATGGATTGAAAGTAGATGACAACCTGTTATGAAAGGTAGGGGCAGCAATCATTGGGCAATCATTGGGCACATTGTTGCCTCATCTTGGTTTTTCAGTCTAAAATTATAACACATCACTCTAAAAGCCATTTTTTCTCTGATTTACAGTTTTCCAGTAAATTGAAACTTTACTGTATTTACCATTTACTTCGAGAAAGAAAACTTTATGAATCTCTGCTGCAATATACTGTATAATCTACCATCAGCACATATTTTGACTTTGTATTATTATCCAACAGTAGCATGCCACTATTTAAGATTTTCCAAATGTTTCTTCAGAGCATTTCATGTTAATGTCATTACTCTCAATTCTGTAACCAAATAAATATGTAATAAAACTGAAAATACCAGCAGTCTCCGAGCTTAAATCCCTCCAACCTTCACATTTCTCTTTTGTACATTTAAAAGACATTTTCAATTAGAAATGGGCTTTTTTTGTCTTCTCCCTCCCAACAGATCAGATACCATGCTGCAGAAAGTATCTGATCGGCTGCATGAAATTTTTTTTAATCTGTGTTTTAGTGTAAAAAATAGAAAAACAAAGATTGTATTTGTCAGTAATTGAAAACATTTTGTGACTTTATGTTATTTTACTGTGCACCTTTGAAAGCCAAAGGATGGTCAATCAAATGTTCAAACCTCGCAGTCACAGATCCAGATTTTGGCACTTGTTTTCCAACTGAAAGGAAACAATAATGTATCTAAATATTTTAAAATGTGTGACACACATAAATCACACATTTTTATCTACTGGAAGCCAATAATACATGTTGACTTCTCCACCATCTCAGTGAGATTTTAATTAGATTAATACCAAGTTGTATCCTAAACTTAGAAACAAGCTTTGTAGTTTAGTTTTTACTTAAATTTTTATTGGACTGAAAAGAGATAGTAACACATAAAGAGATGTAGAGGTAGAAATTAGTCGGCACCCACGTATTTGCCCTCTTGTTTATGTTTTTACTCAGGAATCATTGTATTCCTGTTTCCGGTGTTGTTGTTTTTTGTACATTTTTCTGTCTTCAACATCTTCAAAAAAAGAAACTAAATGAAATTCTGCAAAAGTCATTAGCAAATATTTGTATGTATTTTTAACCAACAAAGAAGGATGCCACTTTTAAAGATATTTTACATGTTACTGAACAAATTCTTGTTACAGACAGCTAGGCTAACAGGTATTTAGGCTAGCTGGCATGATTAGCATATGTCATTTCTTATCTTTCTGTTGGTAATAAATATTTAAAAAAGAAAGAAGTGTTTTGGTCAATATGTGAACTATTGTAAGTCTATAAATGTGTGTGTGTGTGTGTGTGTGTGTGTGTGTGATGCTGTGACTATGTTCTCTTACTGTGAGCCTTTGAAAGCCAAAGGATGGTCAATAGAGTGTTCAGACCTGGCGCTAACAGATTCACTGGACTTTGGGAGAGTTGTCTTCAACCTGAAATTAAATTAAAGTTTTACAAGATGTCAACCCCTTAAAATCCTGAAATGTTCACCTAAAACGAGTTTTAATTTATAAAAATAAATTAATTAATTAAAAATTATTTTAATGATGTAACAGAACTTTATAAAAACATTTTTTTAAAAATGCATTTGCGACTGGTCTAAAATAAGTGTTGCATACTGAATTGTAGCATAGAATGGTGTACATCATTCACATCTCAAGAATTTTAACTTAACTAAATTTTTCAATGTGTAACATGTGTACTTGGACTTTGTAAAACACACAGTTATTGGACGTCTGGTGCCAACAGTTATAAAACTTTTGTAATGTGTAAATTTCATTTACACATTACACAAAGACCACTCAGTGACCCAGTCACTGAGTGGTCTTTCCACCATAGACTGATATAAAAGATGGGCCGAGCCTCCGTGATGTCACCTGTAGGTTACTTAAGAGCGAAAGTGAAGCTCGTTGGGCATTCCTACCATCGCCATCTTCGCAGCGTCACACATGCTGTCGCTCCCGGAAAATACAAAAATGGGCAAAGTGCCGAAGGGGGCTGTGAACGTGGGGGTGGAGGATTGATGTCTATCCAACTCTGAGCTACCTGTAGCTAAGAGCTAACTGAGCCAACTCAGATCTAACGTGAGCTAACCGGCTAACGGAGGTAGGCGGGCTATAGCTAAAGCGCACTGTTAGCCAGCTAAAAACCGCGTTTGTGCTGCACTCTCTTCTTGCTGCAGATATTGGATACATGTCAATCAAAAGGACACGCCCCTAATTGTGCCAAATTTCAAGATTAATTACCATCCAATGATGAGCTGTCATGAAGGTAAACTTGACCTATTAATCCTAAAATGGATTTTTGTTCCAGGCTTTGAACATTTTTTTTTTTGCTGTGAAATTGGTCTTTTTAACATGGGAGTCTATGGGAATGTGCTCTGTTTTGGAGCCAGCCCCTAGAGGTTGAAGGGTGAACTGCAATTTTTTTGCACTTCTGCTTAGGCTTCACAATTTACCACTGGAGTTTGCAACTTGGTTCATACGCTAAGAGCTACCTGAAGGGCCTCTTTCTGTTGTATCTTTGTCTTCTCTTTCTTTTTTTCTATTTTCCTTTCTATTTCTCTTCACTATTCTCCTTCTTTATCTGTTTCAATCCAGTAAGGTCCAGCAAGATTACATAAATTCAGTAATTCAAATTAAATAAATAAGATTTAAAGTAAATAAATTACCTAAATAAATAAATCAGATTATCAAGAGGAGCCTTATACCCATAAAGCTCCACTTTGCAAAGCAAAATTGTTCGGCACAATTTAGCAGCCAGACCATCATTCTGCCACTACCATGCTGGACCGACCAAGTAAAAAAAAAAAAATGTTAGTATATAACCATAGTGCAAAAAAAAGAATCTCTTCAGGGTTTTTAGAGAGTGACGTTTGTTACCATCTGCAGCATTTAATCTTTGCACCACAGGCTGCAAATAAACCCTAAAGCAAAAAAAAACCCTCTGTTGCTTACCTTCAGCAGCTTTTTCTGTTTGAACCTCTATCATTTCTGTTAACTACCACTTATTTATTATATAAGTGATCAAACAGACACAGTACCTGAAAGTATTTCGCCATCTTCTTACCCCTTTCCTTCTCTGTGGTATTAACACCATTCACCTACATATACAAGCAAAACCACTGTGGGTTGTTAGTGGCATGCAATGTAAAACAAGTAATCAAACAATCGACAATTATCAGGATTGTAGGGTTTATACATTCAATGTTTTAAATCCTAGTCTGTAGCAAATTATGGCTGATTACAAAATCAATTTTATTGCCATTGTCAGTAAAAGTTTTACAGACTAGGAATTTTTCTTGGTGCAATGGTGCAACATGAAACATGGAAGACAGACATTCCTACCACAGTGAGCATCTGTTACGACCCGTCTTTAAAATTAGGGGAAAAGGGGTAGATAACAAAAACTTGCCGGACCAAAATTAAAGATAACAATGATTTATTAACAAATTCTCAGATTCAACAAAAGATAATCTTTATTAAACAAACAAAAAGGTGTCCTAAGGTAGGTTATATCTGTCTGGTAACAAAGAACAATTTACCTAAAGGTGTCCTTAATTTAAGGTAACAATAATTAACAATTTAACAAGTAACAATTAACTTCAACAATCCCTTTCACTTAATTCAAATAAACCCAAATTAGTTAACTTTACAAACCAAAACGAATTCACTATTTCAAACTCGACCTCCAAAAGAGAAATAAACCAGAACTCCTGTACAAAATCTAAATCAAAATGGCTACCCAAAAACGATGAGAGCGTCTCTTCTCAATTCCAAATTAAACAAAACACAATCACAACCTACTACAAGGGAAATTCTAAAGCTCAAATCACAAGAGTATCCAAAAATCAGTACCTCTTAAAATAAATCCAGTTGGCGAACTGTGAACCCCCATTGATCACAGCTGCCTCGTGGATCACAGCCGCCTCGTTTGCTGTCGCTTTCTTCGTTTTAAAGCTCCAGTGATCTTCTCATTGGCTCGACATCAGGAAGTGCAAAAAGGGAAGCGTCCAATCACCGATGAGCAGAGATTGGTCTTTGTCGGAAGTAGTCAGCAGCCAATCATCGGTGGAGATAGATAGAGGGCGGTCTCAGTCAGGTTGACATCCAATGGCCAAGTTGCAACCGCACATCAGGCCTTGCATAATCACAAACCCAGGCTGTAGGCCTGGGGATGTGACAGCATCTTAAAGTAAGAAACTTAGATAAAACGTTGTTTAAAGGCTCTAACACACTAAACCTAAAATACACTCGTTTTGCTTAGCAAAATAAAAAGTATGTTTTATTTTTGTCATGACTCATCCTTAAAATAATTTATCTTTCATTTAATTGACAACTAAAAGTAAGAAAATTATAAGTTGATAAAAGTAAAAACATGCATTAACCTAATTTATGAAAAATGGGATTTATAAGTACAACAGCAATGCATATAAGCACACTTACAGTTTTTGATTTATTGATTAAAAATTATTGAGAAAAAACAATTCAAACTTGAAGCTATATAACTATTTTATATTAAGATGTGTGTAACATGTCTCATACATCATCAGATTCTTTTAAAATCAGATTTAGGACAATGTTTCCTGTTAAATGTAGTCAGAAGAAATGTGAAGTAAAAACTTACCAACCGGAAAGAGCCTCCAGGAGGTGTAGACAGCTCACACTGAGTAACTGTGGGCAAGAGAGTTGGATGTAAGAAGAAAGGAGACAGACAGAAAGGACCTTGGATTTTATATCACTACCTAATATTATTGGCAAGGTTTTTATACTCTCCCTTAAGTGTGTAATGCAATACATACCTTGCTAATGAGCGAAGTAGAAACATGCCATCAGTCCTGTTACTGTTATAGTGTGTCATTAAAATACATCTGCATTTGTGTCAATTTAAATTAATTAAATAAATAAGAACTGTAACTGTTCGAGCCTCGGCTGGGGAGGTTTGAATGTGGGGGGCTGGTGGCCTTTCTGTGTGGAGTTTGCATGTTCTCCCCGTGTATGCGTGGGTTCT
>JBAMHW010000004.1:31468094-31487937 GCA_037177495.1 Rhadinocentrus ornatus
TAAACTTCACTGTTAGATTGCATTAACTCACCTATCCAGCAGAAAGCTGCATCCTCCGCGTTAGCTTTGAAGTCCCTGTCCTCATCTGGTAAATGCTCCACTGATGTACACTCTTATTTTCTCCCGGTTATTATTTCTTTTTCTTTTCTTTGCTATTTTTTCCTCCGTCTCGCGGGCAAAGAGTATAGATGGTCCTCCATTTCCATGGCGCACCACCCCCAGGCCCACCTTAGCCTCCCCCACAGGTACATGCATACACACACACATATACACATTAATTCAAAAATCTTAAGGTTATTTAATTTTAATAGTTGTTCATTTTTCCCTTCAAAAAGTCATTAAAAGCTTCAAAAGAGTCCAGAGATCATATTGCTTTCATATTCTTTCATGCTGCAAAAATGACTTGAAGGCATAAACAGCTATAAGTTACAAAAAAAATCTTTTATCAAAAACAACATTGATGTGCAAAATCCTAATAGACTGGGTGGACGTAGCTCAGGAGGAAGAGCAGTTGTCTTCCAACCATGAGGTTTGTGGATTGCTTCCAGGATTTCCCTGACTATATGTCAAAGTGTCCTTGGGCAAGATACTTTACCCTAGCTTGCCTTCCGACGTGCCAGTCGGGGTGTGTGAATGTGACAAGCAGTGTAAAGCACTTTGAGTGGTCAAGCTGACTGGAAAAGCACTATATTAGTACAAGTCCATTTACCATTGTAGACTCCTGAACCGAATACTCTAGTCACAAGTTACTTTATATAGGAAGCAGAGACAAAGAACTCCCTTATCTAACATTTGGATCCAATTATAAGACTTTCATATGAGAGACATGTGATACTGCCTACATGCAGAATGTGCAAGGTTAACAGAATGCAAATGAGATACATGTGATTATGCAGAATTCAGAACTGACAGAACACGGACGCTAAACTGTCTTTCAATAAAATGATAGCAGGAACATGAATTTGAATCAACTCCTCAGAGAGAGATCCAGGGTAACATCTCCTGCAGAGAATATATGTATCTGTCCCTTTAGTCTATAAAAAATCTTAACTGTTTCTCAACTGACAGCTCGCCTTAATCACATATGTCCAGCTGGAGATAGCCACTAAAAGGAAACCACTTGTGTACATCCATAACAAGAAAAAGAGAATGAAGTGAGCAAAGGATCATCTGAACTAAATCACTTACACTAAAGGTGACTGGAACAAAGGCTTTTGGATGGAGAAACCGAAGAGCTTTAGGTTAAATTATGAATTTATGTTTGTGAAAAGATAGATGAAAGCATGATTTCTTACCCCTAGCATTAAACATTTGGAGGATGGTTTTGGGGTGTTTTGGTAAACTTGAGTCAATATGAATATCATTCCAATGTCCAGTGTTATCAGTGTAATATTCTCACGAAACAGTTGATACTTTCCAACTTAATCAGGCAGACCAGTTTCATCCTTCTCCTACTTGGAGAACCCTGCAGTTGAGAAATAAACAAGGATTCTGGGAGAGTCTTCAAGCTGTGGGAAAGAACCAGCAGCAAAGTATTGAAAGGTTCCCTGGTAGGATGGTCAAAGTCTGCAGAGAACGGATGTCACTGATGGTTTGTTTTTGCTTTTGTTTATTTGCCTGACAGTATTGTATCAGTTTTGTGCATCAAAATATGAAATTTTGTGTTTATTTGCACTTTTGAAAAGTCCCGTCTGTGTTCCCAAGAAGATGCTGCTCAGCCTTTGTCACTTTGTCATTATTTATTGCTGGTATTTATATTTTGATTTCTTTAATGTTGCCAGTATTTTTAAGTATTTTTCAGTGTTAGCTGCTGTGCTTATGATTGTTATATAGCCTCACTATGCAGTAAATAGTAGCAATGTTCACACTCTGTTCACTACATTTTTTGAAGGTTTTGTAGCTAAGAAGGAGGGAGAGATACCTACCTGCACAATGCCAACTACGTCTGTGTCCAAGCATGTTTATGTGTGGGCGGGTGTGCTTGTGCATGTACACTTTTTATTGCTTTGGGTGTTTGACTGGACAGTTGCCAAGACATAGAATTACAATCCCACACACATCAAACAAAGCATTTCTTTTCTTATGAATTTATTTTTTCAATAACATCTTTTTTTCTTTACAGTAAAAATAAATAACAAATCAGCTGATCTATGATACAGAGTAACTATTTCTCTTTCAGATACAAAACAGAATACATGCAGACTGACAAACTGCACAAGGTAACTGGGGGAAATGGTATAACTGGCACTTTGGTCGTCTGAAAGTGACCTTACTATTATGGCCACAGAAGAGCACCCGGGCTCAGTTTGACCTCCTCCAGGAGACTCATGAAGAAACGAAGTTCCATTCGATGCCACTGAATATTTCCCACTATCATTTTAAATTATGGCAATTAATCTCAAAACGGTACTTTTTTTCTCTTCTAACGCTCAAATCAAAAAAGAAACTATTGCAAGGTTCTCTGATTGTATCTGCAAGTGTGCCCATAAAATCACCACCCACTCTTTCACTCCTACTTCATTTCATTCGTCCCCTGGCCACTTCTATTAAAAAATCCTTACCTTGCCCTTGAGACGTGGATAAAGTCTTAGAAAAATTGTGCACCAGAAGGAGGAAAGTGGACAAAAAAAATGATTATCAGTGGGTTATCTTGCTTCATAGGAAGACCACTTTCAAGAGGATGAGTTATAAACTGCTAAACGAGAACTAGAGGATGCCTATATTTGGAAACGTCTTCCTTTAGCTTTTTTACACTGCTTCTGCTGCTGGCTCAGAACAATCTTTATCCAGATTTTTGCAGCCTCAGCATTAATAATTCCCTGCCTGTTTGACTTTTTGGGTCATTAATTTGTCAGTCAACACCACCTCTATCAGCACATTTATCTCCTGCTTCCTCTGTTTCCAGATTCTCTCATTGCTGTCTTAGTGCATCTACAAATGAGCCAATTTGCAACTCATTTGTCCATTTGGTGATGCCGAGCGATGAGTCACAGAAGTGATAAACCCGCTGACGTATTTGCCTTTTTCAGTATTACCAGCTTGTGAATCCATTTATTCTCTTTTAAACTCACAGATGCCCATCAGAGCCAGAACTACTCCATGTCACCATTTGACCAGTCTACCTTTAGTCACAGAGTGGCAATCTGCCCCCTTTTTGTGTGTACTTTTCTAATTTTATTTTAATTTCTTAAGTTCATATTAATTTTTTACCAATGTAAAGTCTCCTACAACCCCATCAGGTAAAACACACTTTGTAAAAATTGTCACAAATAATAAAAATATGATTCAGAAAATATTCAGTGTATCTTTTTTTTATCAAGATCTTCATCATCATTCAAGTCAACAGTCATCACACATTATATTAATATGTCACAGAAAGACATTTAAAATCAAAATCTCTGGCTTCCTGACAGGAAGCATTCTATCCGTGTGGTTGTCGCAAAACAACATCATATTTACAGAAAATGGTGGATTGCATGACTCGAATAGGTAGTACAACAACTGATGGCAAGATTTATTACTTATCTCCTGCAGGTTGCTGCTTCTACTGCCAGCACTGTCCTTCACTTAGTCTCACTGTTCACTTTCTCATTTCTTATTGCTGCATAAACACTCCCCCCCTCCCTTTCCAAAAAGAAAGAAAACCTTTTTCTCTCTCTGTTACTTTGCTTTTCACCACTTATTCTTCTGTTGAAGAATAAGCATTCACCCTTTTCTGTGTCTCTCTCCCTTCCTCGCAGTATGCTTTGTTCTCCTCTATCTTCCCCTCGCTGTGCTCTGTCATGTAGAGGCACAAGCCTTCACAGTTTTCTTGGATCAAGATGAAAGTGATTTAGCTGGACCACAGATGTCAGTCTGAACACTCACAGAATACATACCTATTTACATGACACTTTAAGTGATTACAGTGTTAAAATTACTGTGCACTGATTCAAACAGTAATTGTATTTGTTGCAACCAGTTAAATGGATGCACTAAAAGAGCGAAGATCATTGACTAAGTTGAGGTGACAAAACCGACAACATTATCATTCACAAGTGCTATCAAATTGCGTTCATATTTGAGATGGACTCAGCCCTCGTAGCCCTGATTGCAGGGAATCATAACATAACATCATACAGGTAAGACACAGAAAGCCATACCTGTAGAGTATTGAAGATATACATGAACTTAGCTGAAGAACCTTTAGCAGCCCTGAAAAGTGTTAAGCCCTATAAGTGGTAGATTCAGAATCTAGCAGTCCCCCTATCTCCCATGCTGTTCCTTGAAAATGTGCTTACAGCAAAGTGGGCAAAGGGGGTATAGAGAGTCTAACAGGGATCCCCCGGCCTCTAAAACAGGCTGGAAGGGAAAAGGTGTGGCACTAAGAGTCTTCTTCAGCCAAACAGTTGGTGGAGGTTGAGGCAGAGGGTGAAAACCAAAAGGGCTAGTAGTGTGAGGAAAGAGGGTGAGGCGGGTCTAGGAGAGGAGGAAGATGGAGGCAAATCAAACTCAGGTGGACATTCAAGCTCAAAGCAACGCACAGTGACACCTGAGTCCTCATTGCCATAGTTTGCCCAGTACTCTTCTGGGTCAAGTTTGGGCAGTGCCAACTCTTCCTCCCCCAGTTCATACTTGACTACTGAAGTAGTTGTGGATGGGCCTTTCCCATACAAACCAGCTTTGACAGTCTCTGAGGCCTTTTCAAACACACCTTTAGTCGAGGATTGTGGCTTGTTCTTGTGGAACCACCAGCGGGTTTTGGTGCTGAAGGTAGTAGTGGTGGAACCAGCGATGGAGCCTGGATCGGGCAGGGGGCAGAGAGCGAAGTCCATCTCACGAAGGAAGCGGAGGTCCTCGCCACGGCGAGTGGAAGGGGAGGCACAGATCACCTCAGATGAAGAAACACGGGCCTCACGGAACCACTCCCACAGGGCACGGGCCTCACAACCACAGGACCAAGGGTTGGCGTTGAGCCGGAGGAACTCGATACCCTGGGTGTCCCTCAGGGTCTGGCTGGGCAGCTCAGGCAGGGAGTTGTTGAAGAGGAATAGCATGGTCAGGCGGCCAAGGTCACGGAAGGCGCGGCGATTCACCTGCCTGATGCGATTGTCATGGAGGAGGAGACGATCGAGGTTGACCAAACCACGGAACACATTCTCTGAGAGGGTGCGGATACGGTTGCCATGCAGGAACAGCTGGCTCAGGTTGATGAGGTCAGAAAAGATGTCATCCTGCAGAAAGTGGAGATTGTTCTCCTGGAAAAGAAAAACAGGGATTAAAATAGAAGAGTGTATTTGATTTGTAACATTTCTAACTGAATATGTGATTCTGTGTGTGTGTGAAGGAACTAGTGTGGGTGGCTGCATATGTATCAGTTATGCATTTTCATGGCTTGCCAGCGCCCCTACCTGCAGGTAGAGGAAATGCAGGCTGTATAGCTTGTGAAAGATGTCATGGGGCAGGGCAGTGAGCCGGCAGCGGTGCATGTGGAGGCTCTGGAGCTTCTCAAGGCCGCGGAAAGCTCCTCCTTCCAGCCTGTGAAGGTTAGGGTTGTCCCCCAGGTCCAACTCCTCCAAGTCCCTCAGCTCACTGAAAGCCCCTGCCTCAATCCATGTGATGTTGTTGGAGAAAAGCCACAGAACCTGAGACAGAAAAATTGGGGCATGTTTTTAGTTTTTTTCTTTTTTTTTCCTTTTTTTTTTTTTTTTTTTTTTTTGTAGAATTAACATTTAATATTAGAGGGAAACTGTTTTGAAAACGTGGCAAATGAGTTTTGTTTTTTGTTTTCACTTCTGAATGTTGTTTTCTTCATTCACTCTTACCTGAGTTCCAAAGCCAAAAGAGCCAACTCTAAGCTCCGTGATCCGGTTGTTCTGGAGGAACACGCGCTGCGACTCATACGGCACTCCGACAGGGACGACGGTGAAGTTTTGCGCCTGGCAGCTCACAGTCATGGGCGTCGGGTAGCACACGCAGTGCTGCGGACACGCTGACGCCGGACTTGGCTTGCCAAGGACCAGCCACACCACCAACCAGAGGGAGAGACCGCCTGAAGGAAAGCGAGGAGTGGGAGGAGGTGAGTTGGAACTGTCCGACGTGCTGAAACCGCTATTTAGTACAGCAGCACACAGTCCAAATCGGCAAACATTTGCGCTTATTTTGCACTCAAAGCATTTGTTTATTTTCTAATTAGCTTTTATGCACTAATATTTTAGCTGCAGTTAAAAATCTTGACAAGTTAAAAAAAATAAAACTGCAGTTTTATTTCTCTTCAATGAATGAAGTTTACGCCTCAGCTTTGCAACTGTGCCGACCATTACGCACAGCATTATCACAAACAATAGTCAAAACTCAGCAATAATTTCTTAGAGTCAGTTAAAAAGCTTATTTTTCATCCCATCTAACAAGCCGTCCGTTTCTTTAGGCCACTATAAATCTAAAGTATGTAAGTATCTTAATGAAAAAATCCACAAGTTCCCTTTCAATCTTGTATCATCCATCCAAACATGTATCCAATTGCAATGCTTGATGTAATATTAATCAAAAAGATCTTCAATGAAAACCTTAGAAATCTTGCCACGATTTCTAACACAAATCAAGAGACTATCATTCGTCTTTGGGGTCCATGATATATCCAAAGCCTAAGTAGTCAGCAAGAAACTTACTTTTGCAGTTGCGCATGAAGGAGCATCGTCGGCTCCGAGAAATAGAAGAGTTGTCCATCCTGAACCAAAGCCCAAAGCGAGTTAGCCTAAGAGGGAAGTTAAACCTTGCTATCTCCGCTGATGCCCTGGTTCCCGAGTCGGAGCGACTGAGAGTGTGCTTGGTGAGGGCCACCAATGGTCCATTTATACTCAAGCATGCCGTTATTGCCTACGGCAGTAGGCACCGTGGAATTTCCTACGTCACTGGCCGGGGTCATGAATGAATGAGGGCGGCAAGAAACGGAAAGGGGAGGGGCCGACCGTGGGGGATTCTCTATACGCGCGTAAAAGCTGGTTGGAGACGTGCGCTCAGACTGTGAGAGGAGGAGACATTTCGACGCACATTGGATCGAAAGGGAGGGAGTGCGAAAGAGTGAATGCAGAATGAGTGGAGGGAGGCGGGAGCAATCCACGGCACGGTGCCCGGTAATGATGACTGGGCTCCGTGGAGGAGCGGAGGACGGGTAGGAGTGGCTCGTTTCCTGGTTGGCATTCGTACAGACAGTTATGGTCTGTTTCCGGCGCACTGCAGCCAGACAGATACAGAAAAAGTCGTAGATGGTTTTGTCTTAGTGAAGAAGGATGCCCCCGAATTGTGATTCAGGCAGAAGGGAGAAATCAGAGCCAAAAGCGAGTCACTCAACCGTGATTGAGTAGTATTTTTTGTGGAGGTTAAGTACGGCATGCGCAGTCATGATGTTTGTGTCTTAATTATAGTTCGTGACATAATTAATGGTGATGAAGCTATGAAACGACATCAAATACTCCAAAGGGGAAAGTGTGGGCTTTATTTTACTATTTAAGGAAATTAGGTTACTTCAAACAAAATCTGTAATTAAAAACATTTTATCTGAACTTTTCAAGTGTAATTCATCTCAGCTAGTTTCTCTGTTTCTATCGCACAAGACCGATTGGTTATTAAGTTAATAAATTGGTGGGAAATAGAGCACTAATGAACCGACAGAGCAGAAAAAGGACAGAACACAACAGATGCCTTAATATGGATGCCGCTTCAAGTCTGTTATGCTGCGTGTCTGTGCCTCAAGCTGTCACTGCTTGCGACAGCTTAAGCTGACAATAAAAGTGAGGAATTGTGACTTTTTTTTTTGGTTCTCATCACTTCTTCAAAACCTATGTTCCGCAAGTCACTAAAACAGACATCCATGTTTTGTTTTGTTTGTTTTATTAAACCCAAATGCAAAAGTTCAACAATAAATATTTATTGCAAAAATTAAGAATCTTTTTGTTATTTAATTCAGTGTTTACAATATTAAAGTCAGACATGCTTGAGGTAATGCATTGATTACAGTGGGGATTCGTTCAAGCTTTCAAAATCTGTGCAAATTGGTTTAGTTTTTGTGTTTTCTATCTTTTGCTTTTTGCAGTTGCATGCAGTTTTACTTTCTTTGAAATTTGTGTATTTCATAGTTTTAAATGAGCAAGAAATGTATAAGGGTTAGTAGCAAAAATACAATATTGGCTCCTCTCAAATACCACTGTGTAAGTGCTTTTTAAGTTTTATAATACTTATTTGGGGGATTTTTGCCCTTTCTGTAAAATAAATTTAGAACTTTGAGATTCTTGGTTTGTATTGTGAGTACTTATCTTGTAAGGTTCTCAATATTGTTTTACCACGGTTTACTTTGTTAGGGTTAGTGCATATTTGAGCTTGAGCTGTCTTTAAGTCACTTTTGTGAAACTCATCTTGGGCTTCAGCCTCTTTAAAGACAGTATATATTTTTTTCCAGAATATGCTGGAAATAATTTAAATCCATTCTTTTCTCTCCCAGCAAAATGTCCCCTGTGCCACTAGCTGAAAAACAAAAACCAACCATGATCACTACACCCTCATGCCCAACAGCTGCAGAAGTTTTTTGTTGGTTTTTTTGTTGTTGTTGTTTGGTTTTTTGTCTTCAAACACTCCTTCACCCCTCACAGCCAAAAGTTCTATTTTAAACTCTTTTGTCCACAAGAACTGTTTCCAAAACTCACCTGGCTTGTTTAAATGTTCACTTAAAACACTGAAAATTGTGGTGATGACATGAAAACTTTCTTAAAGGTCAGGATAGAACACCGTACCACTCTAGAGTCTGCCGAAAGTTGTTAAAGGTCTCTTACAATCAGACAAGATTGTCCTGCCAATTATCAACCACATGAGTTATTTATTCATTTATTTATGAGAACAGCTATATGTCACACATATATGTTACAATAACAACCACAAGGTCACAGTGGCAGATGTGTAAAATCTATTTTCATATCTTGCATCAAAGCTGGTTCCCACTCTAAAATGTAACGTTGTATTTATTGGAATATATCTAGTGCAGGGGTCTGCAACCTTTATCATCCAAAGAGCCATTTTTCCATTTTCCCCTAAACTCAGCTAAATAAAACTTGTTAAGAGACACAAATGTTATGAGACCTTTTGAAAAACAACTTTTCTGGTGGCTGGAAAGCTCAGTTGCCAGGGCATCTGTCTCCCATGTAAGAGACCCGAGTTTGAATCCCACAGGAGACAAATATTAACATCTTCCAGTTGGGTCTTTAGGCAAGGCCTCTAATGCTGCCAAACCACCTTCAGATGTAAGTTGCTTTGGAGAAAAGCCACTGCTAAATGACTACAGAATCATTTTTGAACAATGTTTTTTTTTATTTTGTATTTTTGTGTTCTGGAAATTAAATGCAATTATTCCATGAAAAATTTAAAAACTTTTAAAAACTTGCATTTGTTGTATATCTATATTTAGTTAGTTTTTAGCATTTTAGCCATGCATTAGGAGCCATTATGGAAGGTCCAGAGAGCGACTTGTGGCTCCAGAGCTGCAGGTTCCAGACCCTGATCTAACGAATATAACTTTTCATATTCTAGTTATTATCAATACTAATCTAAAAATAAGTTAGATGACCTTTGGAGGGCACAATGTTGGACAACTTACTTGTACTTAAGTTGAATCAGTGTAATTAGGGTGAATACACGAGGAATTGTAATGGTGGAGGAGCAGGGTTTCTCACTATGCTGTTCACCTATTAAAACAAGTTAGAGATAATTCACTGTATGGAACCTTCACAAAAATCACTTTTACTTTGGCAGATTAGTAATAGCTGAAATAACACAATACTTTTTGAAAGTACTTTTTTGTTTTTATTTTTTCCTATTTTGGTTGATCAATAATTCAACAACACAAAGTTTTGATTGATTTCAGAGAAATGTAAAAAATCTAAAATAGACTGTCATGTCCAGGTTTCTTTGATCCAAGCTAAAATGTCTCAAATCTTCTCTTGTTTAGCTTTGTTTTATATTCATGTTTTGAATTATTTAGGAATATTAAAATGTTAAAAAAAGAAAAAATAATCCCATGTCACCCTTGATGATCTTTAGCTTCAAAGCTCCTGGTGTGGGGAAACCAGTTCTCAGTTCTTGTCTCTCCATATTGACCTCAAATCAGCAATAATCCACCTTTTACCATAGTTTCAATGTATAGACATGTTTTGCTCTCCAGTTACTGGTCACCCCTGTCTTAAACCAATCATCCAAGCAGTTGCTGCACCGTCACAGAGACGTCTGGCATTAGCTTTAGCAAAACCCAGACCACACCAAGTTCCTGCTGCAAAGCAAGAACAACTTTGAGTCCATCATTTGCTTTAAGAAAAAATAACATTACAGATCAAAGGGAGCCTCATATTCAAAAGGCTCTGCTTGGCAAAGCAAATTTGTTCAGCACAACATTGCAGCCAGACCATCATTGTGCTGTCATGATGCTGGACAGGACAGGTATAGAAAAATGAGACAGGTGTGTTGAAGCAGAGAAACGTCTAAAGCCTGCAGGACATTGGCCCTTGAGGACCAGATATGATATCCCTGGTTTAAAGAAACACTTGCGTATTATGTTTGCCCTAATGTAGAAACACTTTTGCAACCATTATAGACTCGTTTAAGAGATGATACTATCAGTCATATTTAAGGTTAGGTAAAAAATTACCTATTTGGTCATTGGTCATACTGGAGCTTTGATTTGGTTTCTTCGCACTCTCAGCGGTCCTATCACCTTCTATTTCTTAAGTACTTATTTAAGGGGGGGAAAGCTGCCCACTTTTTTTTCTTTCTTCAACCTTTTTCTGCTATGTGAGTAGTTTTGGTTGTCAAAGTTCCCAAATTAATCACAGCTTAAATTTCTTAATTAACATACATTTTTGTTTTTGTTGTTTCTTTTCATTTAAGCAGTAAAAAGTGTTTAATCTTTAACTTAATGACTTCGGGATCTCTTCCAATCACTTAAATATTCACTGTATGTTTCTAGAAGGGGTTCTCAAACTTATGCAGTCCACTTTAACGGCTGGCTATTTTTATCCTGAATGTCTAAATCCTCACAGCGTATTTGCATCTGTGGAGGTGGACTGTGAGCTTGAACCTTTGCTACATAGTTTCTGAAGAGCATTTTATTTATATAAAATTATGATAACACACTTAGAAATGATGAGAAAATACCCATTGTAGTACCAATGTAATTGCAGTCGTAGGCGATGCAGAGTAGATCAGAATTGACCTTGAGGAATAATCCCAGCTTTTTATTGCATGTCTGACATTGAAAATGAATGTAAACTGCTGCTCAGACTGAGAGCCATGACGACACAGACAACAGAAGCACGGCCATTCATAGAAACACACAGGTGGTTCAACAGACGAATAAATGATGGAAGACAGAGTCACACACAGGGGTGTATGCATGGCTGCATCCCATACAAACTCATCCACATGCACATAGTTGGTACAGTCTCCAATCATCACAAAGCCAACGGAGCCATGAGAATGATAAACAAATGACTCATTGAGAGAATCCATCACATGTTATGTGTTATTGTTCCCTCACACCTCCTGCTTCATCCTTATCTGGACTTGTGGATGCACCACAAGCTCTAGTGCCCACCAGCCATCCGGGACCAGCACCTTACTGGTTTTCCCTTCTCACACACCCACAGCACCTACTGTGCTAGTGTGTTAGTGCTTGTGTGTTTGCAAAGCTGCCTACTGAGGTGAACTTTGTCTAAATGCCACCACGGCCCGTCAGTCAGTCAGCGTTGCGCCAGTCACCCACACAGCAGGTTCGCAGTAGTGCGTGGGCACAGTCTCCTCAGTTTGTGTGAAGATCGACTACATCATGTTTGTGTATTCCCCGCACTGTATCAAAACGCGGCTTCCCCGGCCAGTGCCCACTCCAGCACATCTGCCAGCCCACGTATCTGTCCATCTGTGCGTCTGTCGGTCCATTTGGTTCACATCTTTTACTCTCTCTCGGCTGGACTTTGATCCATCATTATCTGCAGTATTAACTAATGATTGCATCACTGCACTCTGTGGTGTGAAACACCCTCAAATAAATCGATTTCCCCTCGATCAGCCTGATCGGTCTAAATAAATAAAATTAAAATAAGATTGTCTGCTGCCGGTGAGAATTTTCTGTGTCACACTGACAACTGCTTTGAAAGGATGCAAGTGAAGGTGATGGGACACCACATAGAGGCCTGTGTGTTGTTGCCAAGGTAACAACACACAGCCCGCCCTTAGTTCACAGGCCTGTGATAAACATGTAAGATTTAAATTATATCTTCTCATAACTAAATTTCAGCCAGATTCTTTCAAGTTTAATTAAGCCTAAAATTCTTTATCTATTCTACTGAAAAGTGTTGATTTAATATGGAGAATGAATGAGGGACATTCTCTAAACACTTCATCTCACTCACTGTCTCCCCCTCATTACTACAGTGTAAAGATTGACTTTGAAGGACAGACACGGGAGGGTGTTGTCACATGTCCCATAGTGGTTACATTTAAAAGTGTGACATTCAAGCATTAAAAGACTTGAAAACACTTACAGACACTGACGTCATATAGAAAACTCATCATGCTAAACAAAGGAGTTTGTACTTCTTGTAGATGACTCAGCATGTCTTATTGTTTTGAACAAAACTAACAAATTGCTCACTGGGATGATTAGTGCGTCTAAAAAGCACTTTTCCAGAGAAGCAAGCTTCTTTCAGCATCTGTCCGATTGTCAGAAAGACTTGTGTGTTTCTTCCTCGTCTTGCTCGCTTTCTCTCTCTTACCATGTGGTTCTCTTTGTCTTCAAGTGCTTCCTTTTTGGCAGTGTTGTTCATTTGTTTGGTGCCTTTCGCGTCACCACTTCCGCTTAACCATATACTGCTGTTGTTTTTTTAACACAGCGGCACGCAGTCTGCAGCACAATGGTTGCTGTCATCAGCTGCACATTTGTAACTTAATATAATGCATTTAGGTAGAGAATCATACTCTTTTATTTTTCTCACCAGTTTTCTTTAAAGTTGTAGCATATCTAAATGTATGATTTATATATACAATGTTTAAAACTGAATAAGGACAATTAAAACACAATTTTATTAATAAAGATATTGCCTTTCTTTAATTTTCATCCACAAAAAAACTAATTAAATCTGCAAACTAAACAAGTGAAGCCATTTCTAAGCAGTAATAGTAGCAGAAGTTTTTACAACACTGATTTAATGTAAAAAGTTTTTGAAAAAGGTGAAAATGTTTCAAACAAAATTGAAAAAAAAATTAAATATGACTGCAGTTTTTGCATGTATTGAGCCCTTGTATTATACTTTGCTCATTTTTTATTTCCATGTTTTTAGTTGTTTTATTGTTTCAATTTACAGTACTTTGGAGGCTGTAGTAAATGTGCTATATAAATAAAATGGGCAATGACACTAACATTATGAACACTAGATCAATCAAAATGACTGTAAATAGATGCACCACGCCCCCTTCACATATAGAAAAAGAAAACTGTTGCAGCTTCACACATATAAAGTTTAATTTATAAACTAGAGTTATTCTGGAAATAATCATTAAAAATGGGAGTGAGTTCAGTGAAGCAGTCTTGCCTGATGATCTAAACCTCACATCTTCCAGGACACCAAGAAAATCCTGTTCATGATGTCAGCAGGTTTGACTGGAAAACTTCTGATTCACAGCACAAAAACATTTTGTTGTATTGGCATTTGTGAGAATTAAAAGAAAGAAACACAAGCTTTACGGGAGTACAGCACAAGTTCCCTCTTAAATTATTCATGAAGCACAGATCTGAAAGAACACTAGACAAAGAGGCTTTCTCTTTTTGTTCTCCATTTTCCTGCCTTCCACTTCTACAAAAATGCCTGGGTAAAAAGCAAAATTCCAAAGCAACATCAAAAATCTAACAGAGGTGTTCAGTGTAAATGTTATTTGTATATTTTAAATAAACAGGCTAAGTGAGCTTCTAATTATTTTAAAGTCATTATTTACATCCATGTTTTTTTTGTAGTGCAGCATGGTATTAAAAAGGAATGACAGCTTATAGCTTAGAAGCATAAATAAAGAGTAAAATGTCAAATTTTAGTGGACAAATCTGCAATAATAAAAGCAGCACAATGCAAATCAAATCAAACCAATCAATCAAATCTACTTTACTTTCAAATTATTGTGTGTACAGCTGAAGGCAAATGCAGGCAAAAAGAGGCAGCATTTCAGGGTCAAACAAAAGCATCTAACACACACACACACACATCCCTCTCACATTAGATGCCTCAAAATGTGTTATTGAGCCTGCTAGGAAGAGACACGTCGTCGCTGGACACTTGCCTGGACTTGTAGTCCATTAGCACCTGGACCTGGAAGCTCTCCCAGTCAGTAGCTACGTTTACATGGAGCACTTCTGATCCAGATCGATGGAATATTTGTCTGTGTAAACGTAGCTAATGTGTCTGAAGCAGTCCTGAAGTGCAGTTGTTGCACCCTCCAGCCAGATCCTGGTTTGTTTAGTCACTGGCCTGCTGGGCTTCATAACTGGCTTCTAAACATGCACCAGTGTAACAGATTGGTGTTCTGGTTGGGGACGGGATGTGGCCTTGTAAGAGACCCGGTTGGTTTGTATGCAGCAAGTCCGGCATGTTCTCTCCTCCGGTTTTAAAGTCCACATGCTGCTTAAACTTGGGAAACACAGTCTTTAGAATAGTGTGATTAAAATCCTGATGCAGATTTAATTTTATTCAGATAGATGTAATTTAGATAAATTTGCTTCGATGCGTAGCTGCTTTGTCCTGCTGTCTGGTTGTGGTAAAAATCCATCATTTTGGATCAGTCTGAGTAAAAAGACAGCTACTTTCAACAACTCTACTTGTTCTATAGTGTCATGTTCTGCCATTTAGTGAGGACTTGTAAAACATGTTGTAAAGCACTTATAACTATAAGCCAAGGTTAAAAATGCAATACAAAAGTACAAACAACTATCCAAGGAATTAGCAAGCTTGTTTTTCTTTCAACTTGTCATATAATGACACTTTAAAAATAACCATACATACTGAGTTTTTAATGCACGGGCTACCTTTTGTCATGATCTGTGGGTTTTGGTGTTGTGTAGGATTACGTATTCTGTTGTATTTACTTCCTGCTCCTTTGTTTAACCTGTTTCTTAGCTGTTGATTAACACACATTATCCTTATTTAGCTATTATCTCCCTCAGTGTAAATATTCCTCACTTTCCTTTTCTCTTTGACAGATCCTCATTTATCAGTTTTCCTTTGTCAGTTTATCCATTCGGAGTTTTGTTTTTAGTTTTGGTTCTAGTACTTTATTAATCTTGCCATTGCAGTGCCTTTAGTTTCTTTAAATAAGTCCCGGTTCTTACATCTGCCCATCTACTGCGTCATAGTCCTGTGTTACATCTTCGTCTCCTCTTGATCATGGCTCATCACACCTCCACAGCAGGTGTTTTTTCTTTCCTTTCTACAAACATGGGCTTCACACTAGCATATGTGTTTAAGGGCATGCAGCTACATATTTGAAAATTGTTGACTTAAAAGATGTAGTAATATACTGTAACTGCTCATGGTTTGGCTCCCTGGATGAGCATGATGAGTAAGTAAAGTACTTATATTATGCAGCTCAGTTTTCCAGGTATTATGTAGTCGTGTCAAGTTTTTTTAAACTAGTTATGTACAAAACGTACAGACATGTATAATAGTGCCAGAGTCCAGTATCTCTGCCAGTACGTTACAAATCATGACAGTGCAGGTAATGTAAGTGCTCATCACGCCTTTTCTGTCTCTCTCTAACCCTGATAAGATATTTTGTAAACCCAACCAAATAGTACGGTGACCCTGAAGTGTCACAGCAATACAAGGTCACAACAGGAATACAAAAGCCACAACACTTTATAATTAGCTGCAACACGACACAAAAGCTGCAACAGAAGTTAGATGTTTTTTAACACCAGAAATTTGACATCAGATGTTACGTCACAGGAAGTGAACAATTATAAGTACTAATGGATGAAAAGTAAGTAAAGCACTGATGGTAAATAATGTTTATTAATTTTGGTAAGCGCTATTATAAACGTTGTTCACTGTGATGTGTAAATAAAGAGTTATTGCATGTTCAAGGTAGTAATATGGACATATATATACGCTGCATTGACCGTCTTAGCCGTTGCGGCAGTTTAGCCTGTAAGTGTTTACAACCGAATACTTAAGTTATGGACATAAAGAAAGCAGACTTTTACCTAATTATTTAGGGTGACCTGACGTTCTCTTTTACTCAGACATGTCCTTTATTGTACGGTAAAAAAAGACAAACTGAAGACAAGGTTTATGTTGTGGACTGAATGCTTTGATGGCTCAAACTAAAGCCTGGTACACACATAGGGACTTTTTTAATCTTACAGGATTTTTTGTCTGGTCGAGACCTCACACGTGAAGATAAAAAAAATCAGGCATTTAACTGTTTCAACAGACAAAAATGGGACAAAAACAGCCCGATAATCTTTGTGTACCAGGCTTTAGGTTGAAAGAACCTCCACCACCTCTTCTTATCCCCTAAAGTACTTGATTGTTTGTTGCCATCATGGATTTGCCTGAAAAGACACAGGATCTGTAAGAAACTCAACATTGCTAAAGTGCCTCAAAAGTCACTCTTGCATGAGGAAATTTTAAAGAAAGCTACATTGTGCTTTGATGTGGCCCTCTGAAAATGTAACATGAAATCAGAAACTGCAATTCTTCTGACATTTTATTCTCACTAAATATTTTAATTAGAGGTGGGACTTTAATTCGTTAATTATTATTAATTATTTACAAAACAAAATGTATGCATTTAATCATAGTTTGAATGTGGAACGTTTGTCAGTGCACGAGTTTCTGATACACGATTAAATTGGTACACACATCAGAGCTTGGCTAACTTACAGACCCATTTAGAGCATAGATCTCTATACAAATTGATGATGATTTATGGCGGAATATCGAGCACATCGGCTGCACGGTATGACGTAGACCAGCGGTTTTCAACTAAAATTTAAAGAGGTCCAGTTAGGGAAAAACTCTGATATTGTGGACAGCTGTGAGAGAATCAGAGGTGCTGCATAACAGCAGCAGGACAAGCCCAAATAAGCAACTACACCCAGAAAAAAACAAGCCATTTTTTTAGGTTGTTAGTCCATGTAAATATCTCCACAATAGTGTGATTCTCAGTACAGGGTGGGGATTTCAACAAGCTGCATTCCTGGATATATATGTGTTATGATCATATAAATATTACTAATATAATAAAATCATTTCAATTATTACGCAGTTAAAGTAAACATGCAGAGATGTTTACCTCTGCTAGAGCTGTCTGACTGAAAATGAAACATGCCAAGCTGCTGCTGGCTGATCCCGTCCTGGCTTTCTGTCAGATATTAATGCCTATTAATAAAGAGTGTGGATGAAAACATTTTAAAAGTTAAAAGTACTGTAAAATGTTGCAGAACAGCCGGAGATGTTAGTTAAATGGAACTTTATCTTTAGGTCTTTTCAGTTTTGGCCAGGGATATTTTCTATTTTATTCTTCTAAAAAGAAAAAAAACTTTGCTTTTTGGGGCAAATACTGGTCTCAGAATCTGATTAACAATGACAACATAATTACAAAGCATCTAATTAATTAGATTTTTTTTTATCAAATCCAACCCTTAACTTTATTTAAAAATAAATTATATTGTGTAAAGGCAGTTAGGACAAAACCTTTTCTATTTTTTTACGCCTGTAGAGAAATGTCAGCACTGCATATAAATGAATACATTTTGATAAACAAACAGTGGTCCCGGTCCCAGTTTGTACCATTAGATATCAGCTGGTACTAGATGGAAGGACTCACTGCTTTCTTTGTACAGTGCAACTTCCGCTCTTTCATCTCTAGAGGAATAATTGTGTAACACTCAGCCATATGTGTTTGCGTGCATTTAGGTCAATATCATCCACTCTCCTTCCTCCTCCTCCTCCTCTCTCAGTCACTTTCTCTTAAGAGCTCTGTTTCTGCTCACAGCTGACCAGAAACAGATTTGTGATATATCAATCTCTCACATGTGTCGTGAAAGGTAGAACTGATAATTCAACTTAATTTAATTTTTGCCCATCTATGGGATGAAATGCAGAATCTTTCATCTACATTGTCAGCATTTATTAAATAGCTCTGTTTCAGTGTACTTTAGAAATATGTGTTTAAGAAATGCTCAATAAAGCCTTATGTCTTGTTATATTTCTGATCTTGTATAGTTATTGGTGTTGGTAAAGGCAGATGGAAAACATTAATAGAGCTGTTTTCAATGTTATCATATCACTGATGAGTTATTCCCATCTGTCAAGCCTAAGTAATCAACATATGTATTTCTGTATTCATTTTAAATCATGTTAAAATGTAATATAGCTAATAAGATTTAAACAGAAACAAGATTAACACCATAATTAACATCTTACAATTCCAGAGCAAGCTCTCTGATATTTGGTTTGCCTCTCAATGCTCAGTATGAAACTGTCACATAATCCAATCAGTGTTTTTGATCATTACCTGATACTTTGCACAAAATACAAACTGATCATTTTCAGTCAGAGTTTTGGAGGATTTCTCAGCCTGTTAGGCTGGAAAATGTCATTTTATAACACGTGGTAAATGTTTGAGGGTCAGGAGATGGCCAAATGAGAAAACTCTGTTGCTCCTGCACACTAGACAGATTGAGACGGCAAATTAATAAAGCGAGGCTGCATTTTGGCCATTTTGCTAGTGGGATGGTATTACTCCACAAAACTGAGCAAAAATGACAATAAACATTAAAGCCTCTAATTAATTAGAATTTTTTTAATCAAACCCAACCCTTAACTATATTTAAAAATAAATTATATTGTGTAAAGGCAGTTAGGACAAAACCTTTTCTATTTTTTTAGCCCTGTAGAGAAATGTCTATTTTTTCACGCCTGTAGAGAAAAGACGTGGCCTGGCAAGGTAGAGCGGTAGTCTTGTAACCCCAAGGTTTGCCATTTCGATCCTCAGCCAAGTCCAGTTTTTGTCGAGGTGTCCTTGGGCAAGATACCGAACCCCTAATTGCTCCTGATGGGTCGTGGTGAGCACCTTGCATGGCAGCTTCCGCCATCAGTGCGTGAATGTGTGTGTGAATGGGTGAATGTGATGGATACTGTAAAGCGCTTTGGATAAAATTGCTATATAAGTACGGACCATTTAGGTATGGACCATTAACAGCAAGTAAAGAAAAAGGTTAATCCTCCTGTCAAAAAGGAGCTCAGCATCTCTCCAAAGACATATATTGTTCATTAGTTATTTCAGCGTAGGAAAAGCTTGTGTTTATTCTCATTTTCAACAATCACAAAGTTCCTTTCCTTAATTTTTTTTCTTTTCTTTTTGATCAGTTCTATTCACAACCATGTTTCTCTTTGGCTTTCTTCCTAATGACTCTGAACAGTAATCCTCTTTTTTTATTGCTACATGGTTGTTTCTAATGTAAATGTGTACAAATGGCTATAAATGGGTCACGCTGAAGGCAGTCACTATGAAGAAGCTCAAAAAAACGAAAGTAATTTCTGAGACATTATTTTATTAGGGTTCATCATATGAAAAGGCTCAAAATACATAATCAGACCACGTCTGAACCTAACCCCAAAATCTAAAGATTTAAGGTTAAGTAAGTCTTTTTGAACACTAAGCCTGAGAAGCCGCATGCAACTGTAATGAAACTGACCATGCCAAGCTTTTCACACAGACATTGGCTGGTTGTGTAAAGGTGAGAAGACCCCAAAAGAGATAATTTTCTTGCACTTTCTCA
>JBAMHW010000004.1:31503791-31517281 GCA_037177495.1 Rhadinocentrus ornatus
ATAAGATAAGATAAGATAAGATAAGATAAGATAAGATAAGATAAGATAATCCTTTATTTGTCCCACAGTGAGGAAATGTCGGTGTTACAGCAGCAGAGGTGATAGAGCAAAACCAGAGTAAAAGACAGCATTAAGGCGGATTTATGCTTGTGCGGCGTCTGCGTGCAGCCGACTACTGCGTAGCTGACGCTGGTGAGTTTGCTTTCGCACTCGAGCGTACAGAAACAAAAACTGTACAGAACAAAAACTATATAAAAAGTCTGTATAAAAAAATTATTAGAAGTCTGTGTAAAAAAGCATATATAAAGAATGAGTTTACAGTATTGCACAAGTACTGATGTTGCACGTCTGTGTACGTTTTTAACATCTGGACCTGCAGCCTTTCTTGCCTTGATCCTCCTGAGCTCTTTCCTCACCTGATTTGTTTTGAGGGACAGGTTGGGGCAGGGGGGCTGGGTGCAGAAGGTTGAATGAGGAGGGGTGGAGCGCCGGACAGGAAGTGTAGTGAAGCTTACAAATAGCAGTATATGCACCCTTACAAGACAGTTCAATATTTTCATTGGTGTCTTAGACAAATTAGACTTACTAAAATTAGAGCCAAAACTCATAAAACAGGAGCATGAAGATCTCCAAATGAGCATTGTAACAAAATGCTAAGTATAATACAGGCTGTCTGGGTGTGCATTTGTCTGACACACAATCAAACATAACTGCTTTAAAGCTTTAAAATATGGTATTGCAGGGGTTCTGTGTTAGATTGCATCAGACAGTTCAGGTATTGGACTTTTTTGCTTTCTTTCTTATTAAAACATTGTAAGCAGTATATCTTACTTTTGCAGTGAAGAAATTTTTTTTATATTTATAAATTATAATACATCTTGCTGCTGTGTGAATTAGAAAATAAATATAATTGTGTTTCAGTAGATCTTTCCTTCTTCTTGTTAGTTCCAATACACAGACAGTCCGGTCAACTAGGCAAAAAAAAACGAATGGAGGGACAAACGTTCCATCATTTCTCGTCCAATAATGAATTATACTCTAATGCAATTTACTGAAACTCACTTTAATTTTGCATGACTGAATCACTCAAGCAATTTAAAAGTTCTGTCCTATAAAAGTCTTGTCATCACTAATGCAGTAGCAATTCCCAAGAGGACTCCCAATAACCACAGGGCATACAGAGAGTCTATTAATACCAATATGTATGATGAAGTTTAATTTTCTGAATTTACCTTTTTGATAGAAAAACAAAATTAGCACTGAATAATTTAGAACATTTTTAGAAAAAAAGAGAGAATGAAAGTAGGAAAGCTAAAATACTGTTAAATCTTCATGCTGTTTGCAGATCAGACTTGGTATCAATATTCCCTTTGGTGGGAAACATAAATAATGCATGAAATTGTTCATCATAGAAAGCTTCAAAACATAATGTAGACCTTCATAAGTAGAGACTGAGTGTTTTGCTCTTCTTATACTTCTTTGTTTGTTACAAATCAGCAACAAAGGGAAAAATAATTTTCTATCAATTCAAAATTAGCTCAAAAAAGACACTGACATGGGAAGAGGGCTTTCTTAAAGAAATGCTCTAAAAATTTTAAACCGATGATGCCAGTCTTTTTGTGGATTTATTTTATGTTTGTTAAGTTGGTACATATTACACTGTTTTGTGTCTGTGTAGTATGTTTTCTTGCATAGTTCTGGCAACCTTGCAACACAGTGGGCAATTCTTGCAAATCAGGTTTCCCATCCTAAGTCAAAACAAAATATAAAATAAATGGTTTAAGTTACAGCACAACTCAACCAAAGGCGTTCATGTTGGTGAAATTATGTCACTTAAACACCAGCACTGGCCTAACCATGACAAAAAGGTAGTTTGTCTTTCTTAATACAATTTTAAAGTTTGCATTTCCTGGAAAACAAAGTCTTTCTAAGAATCACCCTATACCTAGATTAGGTAATAAATTATTGGAAATATGTAAATGCATCAAAATTACACATTTAGATTTAAGCACTTAACTTTGTTGAATAAAAAAAAGTAATTTTGTTTGGTTATGTTTAAACACCAAATCTATATAGCCAAGTTAAGGCACAAATTACTTAAACCCAACCTAAAGGGTATGTGCTAAATTACTTGGTCAGGTTTAGTCATAAATACTACATGGATTGGTAAGGCTTCCAAAACGTGGTTAGATTTAAACAAAAAAACCTAAATGTAGGTATGTTTAAAAATAAATAAATAAATAAAACTTCCTGATCAAGTTATGACACCAACCTCGTTAGGTTTAGTAACCAAAACCACATGATTGGGTTTGACATCAAAGGTCAGCTAGTCTGATCACAAAAACATGTTAAGGTTTAGGCAACAACAGTGTGTGTTTGGGTAATGTTTAAGCTCCAAATGTGTTTAGTTAAGTTTAGGTACATCATTGCTTTATTATGTTTATGCAACTTGCTTTAAGCACAAAAACATAACTAAACTTAGAAAGACTTGGGTAAGAAAAAGAAAAAAAAACATAAAAGTATAGAATAGGTAATCCAGCTTAGGCCTCTAAAACAAATATAATCTCCATTTAGCAAATGACCACAATGAAGAAAAATTGCAACACCAACAGATTAAAAGGAACGTCTGATGTCTATTAGGCAACAATTGATATAAAAGAATACTAATAAAGTTTAAATTTTTTAACATAATGCAGTGATGTGTATTTACAGAATTGGCTTTTATTTGCAATGAGGTCTGTGTTCCCATGTGCTCATTGTTTTTATTAAATAAGCTTTCATATCACAACCACATCTGTAAAAAAGGACATTTCAAATGGAGCAGGATGTGAGATGCTTTATTGGTTCAGTGATGATGTGGCAGCTGGACCGGAGCACAGAATATTTACCACAATTTGTTGTGACTTTCTTCTGTCTCAGTTCCTCCATCACACAGATAAACACAAATTGGAACTGGTACCCACCCACACCCCCCTCCACCCCCCTCAGCCAGGCTCTAATGGGCTGCATGAGGGCTGACGTTAGTGAGATGTAGAAGAGAGTATGTGAGGGGGAGAAAGGAAGGAAAGGGAGGAGAGAGAGAAAAGTGGGAAGCTGGGAGCTGACGAACAGAGACAGTAAAGGAGGAAGAACAAAAATGGAGAGACTGTTTATAATCAGATGCAGTCTCTGTGGCTCTTGCTGTTATCTCCTCCTCGACTTTCTGGAACTCTTTATTGGTCGCTAGATTACAACTAAAAATAACAACCTACTGTTTTCCTCCATCCTGCACTCAAACCGCAAAGAGATTTGGGGGCAGAAGAGAAAATAATACACCCTCTCTCTTCTCCTCTCCTTTGCCCTCTTTTGTCCACCTTCCCCACCACCTCTGTCCCTTCCCTCGGCCTCCACCTCTCCTCCGGTCCCTCTCTTCCTCGCCCTCGCTAGGTTTCACTTGGCAGACATGGTATAGCAGCCGTGTGGGTGCCACTGCATGTCACGGATGCGCCTCATAGACTGCATCTGAGGGCAGCGAGCACCAAACTCATTGAAATGCCTGTATTCGCCCTTCTCCAGCAGATACTGGCTGCCACGGTAGCCGGGGAACTGGTAACCCACCCAGCTGAAAGGGGGAAATAAGAAGAGGAGAGGGTATTACAAGATTGTACAGAATACGATTCAACAGAGTATTTATTGAAGAAAAGGAGAAACATAGGATTGAAAGATGAGCAACAGACAAGAGAAAGATGTGGAAGAGAGATGCTAAAAACAGATATCAGAGAGGATAAACACCCATCCAATAAAGACATCAATCTGTTTGCAATGCTGTCAAAAAAAAAAAAAACTGTGCAGTTTGCCTCCCAGCTGTTTATTTCAGACAGCAGGGAGCACTACAAAACAAAAGTAATCACAGCAGAGAAGAAACTGTGTTTGCTGTCTGCCACACCTCTGAGAGCACAGGCAGGGACACTGAGCTGCTGACGTCCATGACACCCTCCGCTAGCTGCTGATGAAAAAGCCTCTATTCCTGAACATGCTCCTACAACTCGGAATGACGTCACAGATGTAGAAACTGTCTGACACATGCAGCAGTACACAAGGCTGTACTTTTTGACAAAGCTGTTGCAAAGGCAGAATGTAATGTTTTCAGACACCTCTGCTAAAATATGCATGATTTGAGACAGCCGGATAACAGCTCCACAGTTGGGCATAACAACAAAGGCAGCTGTTCTTCAGGTTTAGTGGTAAAGTTTTGTGAACTATGTATTAATTTGCTTTCTTGCAATGATTTAAATAATACTGATTTCATGTTTAAGAGGTATGCTAAATATACTGCAAAAACTAAATATTAGATAGCTTAGCCTAGCAAATAACTTGAAACTTGTAGGCTTTCTCATTTCATGAACAGTAAGCAGCTTGGGAGTGTACAGCCTACATAGTCTATGCACTCCAAAGTGCGTAGACCCTGACTTGGGACACAGTATTGCTCTAGTAGGCAAGGAAATTCCACTATTTACATCTTTAAAGTTTACAAATGAAGACATAAAACCTTGACTGATAACCTTACAAAAGGAAATCAAGTGTGAAAATTGTCTAGTGAATGAATGTGCTCAAGAAAGATCCCACAATGATTCTTTGTGATGCTTTTTTTTTAAATAAATTAAATGAAATGACTTCAGATAGCTAGCATTATCATCTGTGAACCGTCTTCATGATCAACTAGGCTAAGAAATTTAGCATTCAGACAGTGCCACAATACTCACGATCCACAGCTGACCATGATGCTGCCCACCCTGTCGGTGAAACCATAGGAAAACAGACTGGGAACATCATCGTCCATGATCTCCATCTTGCGACCTTTGAACTCTCCAACTTCATACAAGCAAATCTTGTGCTTCTCAGGATCCTGCAAGATGATGGTCAAAACAGAGAAGGCAAAGAAGAGAGAAACAAGATGAGGGAGAGCGAGTTATGATCGAGAGTGAGTGAAATGTTTGGTAAATCAACCAAAGGGCAAGGGTTTGAACTTGCCATGCGGACAGGCCTGAAGGACAGCAGGTAGTCGTTCTTCTGGCAGTTGCTCCAAGAGTCCCAGCGGGGGTACTCGCCCTTCTCCAAGATGAACATTTCACCACAGAAGTTCATCTGCTCAAAGCCCACAAAGCTAAAGAGGGCCAAAGGTCACGCGGAAGAGAAGGGAGACATTTTAAAACATTGCTGTACTGATCATACAAGGACCACTCAAGATATAACAATAGGTGTATACTGTTAATTCTAAGCAGTGCACGGTTGAAAACGTTTGCTTCATTCTAAATGCTAAAAGTCAGGATATTTTGAGCCCTGAAGCTTTTTGATTCCATACCAAAACCTAAAACTAAGGAATAATTTGTCATTGTTCTTTTACTGTTTGCCGTTACTTCTAAAAACAAAAGCTTTCTCCTCATTTCCTTGCTCGTTATGTTCTTTGATTTTTCTCAGACCACATACAAACCAGTCACCGGCACATTGTGTTTTGTTAAAAGCTGAAAAACTAAAGTTCATTCTGCTGCTGAGCTCTTTGCAAATAACTCAGATTAAAAGCATCACCTAACTTCCTAAAATCCTAAGTGTGAAATGTCAGATAATGGTGCGGCACATTTGTGAAAGCGCCTGCTCTTCGCTCTGAGTGGAGTGGGTGCTGGGTGAAGTACATAGACCTGTGGATGTGTGCGTGTGTGACGCCTACTTACGGCCCACATTCGATACGCAGGGAGCGCACCTTGTCCATTCCCATCTCACACACATTCACACACTCGGCATTGATCTCCATACAGCGACCCTGGAAGTTCTCCTGATCAAACACAAACATCTGGATGGTGGACGTAAAGAGAATGAGATGGGGAGAAAGCAATTAGTTAAATTTAGGTGGTTTCAAAGTTAGCCCAGGGGGTGGGAGGAATAGGGGGGTGAGGAATGGGGGGGTCTTCCTAAACAAGAAGGATTGAGGTTCTAATGAGGATCCAGTGTTGTTATAACAGGTATTTTCACAGGAATCAGCTTAACCACCTCCTCCTCAGCTTTAAAAACCAGCAAGTTATGACACAATATGAGCTCAGAGGGTAAACTGTTAGAGCAATGTGAGGCAAACAGCTTCACACCAAACCAGACTGCAGGATATATTTGTAGGTGTGACAGTCTACATATGTAGGGTGTGTTTGTTGTAGCGCACCTTGTAGGACATCATGCCCATCTCAGACACCTTGCTCTGAGCTGCCTTCCCATCAGTCTGGGATGCAGACTTGGGTTTTTCTCCTCCGGCAGACATGACTGGGAAGAAGAGAAGAGAATCAGCTTGTTATTCTCACATGAAGACGCTGAAAAAAGTTTAAGCATGGTGAGAAGTTTCACACAATGAAAAAGCTCATTTGAAACCTTAAACCTGAGGCTTGTCTTGAAACTGATCACATGATGTGAAAAGAAGGAAGCACACCAAATGTTGCATCTGGTTTAAAAAAATATACAAGTAAATGTTGTTTCCTGTAAAAGCTTTATGAACATTTCTCACTTTAACCAAAGCTGCAACATCCTCTTCATAGTATTATCTAAGAGAATGTAATTTAACTTATTAAAATCTTTTTACTAACTAATTCTATGTGCTTCATCTTTACATGCAAGATTTCTTGTATTATTAGAATAATCAGAGTGTTATTGGTGTTTTGTTGTTGTGAGAGGGAATATTGCCTTCTTTGTTGGCACACTGTCCACAGCGTGGCCAAAGGTTTATAGGTCCCAATCATGTTAGTTGGAGCAACTGAAGTGCTAATTCAACAATTTTAAAAAATTGGTTATTAACAAATTAATATCCAAAATTCAGATGAACCACAATAAGGGCAAATATCACTAAATGAATAATCATTTCTTACAGAAAATCAGGGTTTTTTACATTTTTGAGACAAAAGATGTCAACTTCAGTTCCTACCACAGTTTTTAAACATTTTCTTCTCATCTCATCATTAACAAACCAAATACTGACCAAAACCAATTTAACACAGACATTAACCCTCAGTACTTTTTATACGATGCCAAAAGAATAATTAATCTGTTTTAACTTTTCCGCACTTGTTTATAGTTTGTATGATGTGCTTTCTACTTAAATTCAACTAAAAACCTTCAAAAGACTCAAACTAAGTGAACAAAATCATTTCAAATAAATACATACAAACATTACCGTTTTTTTTTTGTTTGTTTTGTTTTGTTTTGTTTTTTGTGACTTCCTGAAAATAGTTAAAACCTTTTTAAATGCATGCATGCACATTACGTTTCAGTGCTGCATTTGTGTCACCACCTTGATTTTCTGGGTCCACAAACATGTCCACATGTAAACGCTTGTTTTTAACAGATATTACACTCAGATGAACTCTAATTTTCATTCAATGTTTGACTTTAGCAACAAATAACTCCGTACATTGACCTCATTGGCCTATATTTAGATTAAGTTGTTCTTGCTTTCTAGCTTCCCTCCCTCTTCTCTTTTCTGTACGATGTTTGTCCACTGTCTTACCTGTGGCAGTGTGTGCGTAAAGGAGTAGGCTCAGGGCTGTGACTGGTGGTCTGTGTGAGAGTGTGCAGGGCCCCTCGCAGCTTTTATATGCTGGCGCCTAGAGAGAGGGGATTATAGACACAGAAACAAACTCGCTGAGCTCACAGCCCCACAGAATAGAAATACCGCCATCATCAAAGAGAGAGAGACAGAGGATATGTCTGAATAAAGAGAAGAATATAAGGAAGACATATATAACAAATTGAAAATCAAAGTGTATTTGGCCTTAGACGACTTCATAAAAGACTAAATAACTTCATACGACATTCATTGTGGTACAAATCAGTCAATATAACTATAGTAAAGTAAAACATTAAGTGCTTAAAGTGGTGTTACATACTCAACCCTGACTCCAGTGGTATCATAGCAATGACAGTCAGGCTATACAGTTCCCTTTTAAGAGCCCCTCATAAAATAATCTACTCCTGTTCCCTTCAGTGATCTAATAAAGAGGCACTGGGACAAATAATAACAAGAAAAGCAATAAGCTGTGAGGTGCAATAACCTTACGGTACCTTTGGGTAAGCAAGCAGGTCAAGACTATGAGAGCACAACTAAATTTTTCTCATCATCACAGTTAGACAGAGCTATCAAATTAAGCCTTTTTTCCTGCGTGGGCGAGGATAATACTGCAATGGTTAGCTACAAAAAGGAAAGTTTATGAGCTGGAGCTCCAAACGAGGCTGCACGGGTAAGGCCACATGATGTGTAACATCAAGCCTTTAGAAGAAAAAAGAGGCCGCAGATGTGCACCAGAAGACACCCAGACTGCTGATGTAAAACTCGTTCTTTTGTTGGATTCAGTGGTCGATCTTGTTCCTTCTACTAATTGAATGTGGTCAAAGCCTCACACTCAAGTGAGCATCAATAAGAGGTCAAAAGAAAATAAATGAGTCTCACCGTGCACTCTTAGTGGCAGAAGGGTGTCCTAAGTCCCTGCAGCCTATGCAATTTGATAATCCTGCATTACTGCATTAACTTTCCAAGCCTTTTAAACCTGTAAAATACGGCTACGTCTAAAAGCGTAAGAGTTTTCTACTACTCTGGACCTTTTCCACTTGAACCTTCTCATTTAAGCAGATTTGAAGGTCAGGGATTCTTATTGAATGTTGTTCCTGACTTGTAAGTCATTTTATATAAAAGCACCTGCTCATAGGCTAAATATAAATACGAAAAAAAAAACATATATCTATGCAAATATAAATGTAACTCTACCACAAAATATATCTATGGAACCATATTTCTCTCCACCAGGCACAAACTAAAACAGTAAAAAGAAGAAGAAAAAGAATACTTCATCTACACATTGATTTGTTTTAAGCTGAAAGCCTCTGATTGAACATCTAAAGTCAACTGTGCTTTACTGGAATAAAAAGCTGGAGCTGCACCTGATGGCAAAAGATGAAGTGGAGTCAACAAAAGTCCATTTGCACATTTTGTTAGAGTGTTAAAAGGCCAGACGTTTTTGGAGAACACATCCACACACACAAATACACATTAGACCAGAAAAAATAATAAATCACTTCCCCTTTGGCCTGAATGATTTTAATTTATTACACATTTGAATATTTAATGTCATTCACAGTAAAAAAAAAAATCATTTTGCACCAATTTGTGTGTATGCGTGTTCAGGTTTTCATATGTCTCCTCATTTTTACCTATGTGTACATTTGTTATCCTTACTTTCTAGAACTCATATATAGCTGCTTTATTTTTCTATTTTTTCTTGATTTGCATTTTACTTATTGTTCTTTATTCGTGCTGTTTTACTGTTGTTTCTCTCTTATTACACAGCACGTTGGTTATCTGTTGTTTGTAAAGTGCCTTAGTACAAACCATTAATCCATCCAGCTCTCTTTTTTCCAAATGTTCAACATAACATTTGGAACAAATATTTCTCGTGTGAAATGAGGAATAAATTCTTCATTCCACATCTGTCCCAAGAGTTTTCACCAGTGAGTCATTTTTACATTTATTGTTTAACTGATCAAATATTCACATAATAAATCAAACACAATGAAAATCAATCAAATAAAATGAAAATGCTATCACAACTCTGCCACTAAATAATGTACATTTATTGTTAATAAAGTTAGAATGAATGAAGAGTTGGCGCATGAGACATTGAACAAATCAAAGTTACAAAGAGCGCTGTGCTGTGTTGTTTTTATTTGTGCATCCTTCTCCTTATCATATGAACGTTATTATCATCTTAATAAACTTATCTTATCATTAACTGAACTCGTCTCTCCCCATTTCTTCCGCTTTTGGAGGCTACTATTGAAACACGTTTCCATGACAGCTCCGAAAATCCTCCTCATTCTCTGCCTATGGCCCCGCACCATTGTTGCTCTATACGATGGCACTGCTGACCTACACAATTAGACCAAAAACAGCCCCGCATTCATCACACGCACCTCTGTGGCTGCGCTCTATATGATCTGCTGAGTCGACAGGCCGCATAGGATTACAAAGACAGGGAGGGAGACAGAGATTGAGAGGGAGGGAGCGCAGAGCGGCAGCTTCTCCGATGCGCGCGCACAAAGACGCACGGTTTCTCACCTGCGTCAAGCTAAAGGCAGTTCCCCAATGGACTTCCGGTACTTGACACCTATCGAGAAAGAAAAATAAAACTTAAATGAATGAAAATAGGAAATAACTGGAATAAGTTAGTTGCATCAGCCTATGCTTATATTTAACTGTAGCACTGTGCTAAAGTCTTAAGCCGCCTGAAAAGCTGCTCGTACAACCCGAACTATAGCTTTAAAGTGAATATTTGGTTTGAGCAGCTTTATCTTGCAACTCAGCGTGAACCCTCTTCAGATAATTTTGTTATCATTTCTTAAGGCCTAATCTTCTAGACTTCTCGAAGAAAATTTCAAAGCTGTTGCATGGATGTTTCCGCCTTTTGTTCAGTTCCTTGTCCAGATGATCCCACACTGCTTCACTAAAGTTGAGGTCTGGGCTCTGGGGAGGATTCGTCCCTCCATCAGACCTTTTGCCACAGATTTTCAGTCTAGTTCTTGTGTTTTTTCTCCCTGTTTCCCTTCCTCAAGAATGGCTTCTTTACAGCCATATAGACCATTTCTGATTAAATGAATGAAATTCAGATACATTTTTCAGCTTCTTTGTCAGGTGTTTGCTGGATTTCTTTCTCTTATTTCTTAAGGACACTTTGATTTTTAGACCCTGTTAATCAACTCTAGATAGTTTAAGCTGATCACTTATTCTTTTTGTTCTCTACATGGACTTTTCCTTATTTATTTTTTAAAAGACAGACTGCAAACCATGCAGATATACCAGGTTTTCAAACAACAGCTCTTTGGGAATCACCTGGTGAAGAAAGTCAATTATATTGATATTATTCATTCAAATTAAAAAATTTAAACTAGTTATGTGTCTTTGCTATAGGTGGCTATAGGTATCGAATTTAAGCTTAAATAAAAATGATAACAATAGTGTTTGCTTGCTTGCTTGTTTGTTTGTTTGTTTGTTTTTTGTTTGTTTTTGGAAGGCACCAAGCCAAAACACCAGATAAATGTATATTTCTAAGGATTTCTCTTTCATTTCTGGCTGAAACCTTATTTGGATGGTTTAATTTTGAAAGGCTAAACCGGAGGTTTTAGTAAATATTTTGGCTGACTTTACACACTTGAAAACCTGTCCTTTCTGTAGCATTTCGGACAACATGAGCACGCGCACGTGCTCGAGCGTGCCGCGTGGGCGCCACTATAAAACAGATGGTCCAGGTTCAGACAAAAGTCTATGTAAACAGGATTTGGTTTGTGAGGAGCGCGAGGAGAACATACAGGTACGATGAACCGGAGAATGACATATTTAATTTTCCCACGTAAGGGGGTAACAGGTGTTTCATACTTTCTGGCTTTGAACACAGAAAGTTCAGATATAGAGAAAAAGAGATAGGTGTTTGAGTTGTTAAAGAAATAAGTTTGTTGTTGTGATTTTAATATTTCCCATAACCAGATACCATATTTTTTATTCTGACCCTTGTCTCTCTTCTCCTCTTCCTGCAGAAATGAACAGGGTCAATAGAACCAACACCACCTCCTCCATGTTCTTCCCGGGCATGGGCACAGCTCCTTTCTTTAAGGTGAGTTCGTCCTCTTTAACTTGTCACAGATAGCCTGTAGGCATGTGTAGCTTCACTTCTCCCCTCCCCTGTGTGCAGGTGACTGTGTTTGAGCAGGAGCATTTCCAGGGCAAGTGTATGGAGTTCAACTTCGAGTGCTGCAACATCCACGACTGTGGCATGGACAACATCCGTTCCATCCGAGTGGAGAGTGGAGCGTGAGTCACCCAGCCTGTACGCCTGCAAGTCTCTGTGGACAGATGTGTGTGTGTGTGTGTGTGTGTGAGCATGTTTATATGAGTATGAGGCACCTGCATCCTACACGAAAGGCCCAACCCGGCTTAAGCAGCAGTAAGGGGAGATGGGTAAAAGGTTTTCCCAGCATCACCTGAACAGCTAACAATGACTTCTTTTCCTAAAAGGCAGTAAAGTTGGAGAAAGTTGGAGTAAATTTTTCATCTGTGGAAGTTAAAGCTGACACCTATGTCCCATCTATGATCAGTAATCATTTCAATTTTATGCAATTATTCTCTTCATGTGAAGGAAATTTTTAGATCCTTCTGGTGTAAAGCACACACACACAAAAAAAAAGTTCTCAAACTGGCCTGAGAACTTTTAATGGGAACTATACCTGTACATACTATCACAGAGGACCCTTTCTTTTACCCTTTTCTGCAGTAAAGACCTTTCTTTGTGTCTTTACTACACACGAATCATTTAAAAGGAACAGATTCAAAGCTGATACAGCCAACTTCAGCATTTTATCTAAAATTATAATGTTATAAAATTGTCACAAAGTTAGTATTTTTCAGAATTAACATACTTAAAATTAAAAAAGCAGAAGTTAAACACGACTTTTCCCTTTCATGCAGGCTTCTTTTCCACCTTATTCAGCATTTTTGTTTTGTTTAATTTTGCTTTTACACATTTATTGGTTAGGTTTAGGCACATAATCTGTCTGGTTGGGTTGAGTCAGAAAAAATAACTGGTCAAAGTCAGAAAAAACTATAGCTTGGATTATCTCAGGCTCTTATCACATTGATAAGGAGAGGGTGTTTCCTTTCTGCTTCCATCCTTAATTTGTCCACACAGTAAAGAAGTAATATGGACAATAAGTAGTTGACATCACATGTTGTTTTTTTCAGACACCATATTGTGTTCCTGTTTGCTCTGAGGCAGTCTTCTCTGTTCACATGAGCTGATTTTTAACTTCTACCCTCAAACTTTTGGAACGGTCTCTAAAATAATATCTCTGTCCATTATAATCCCCTAATATATAATATTATATTAATATATAATATAAACATATCTATTGACTATATGTTTTACCAGAAACACAATTTAAATTAGTTTCAATATTAAAGCAAATTGACTCCTAAAAGCTATTACACATGACTCCATACACTGAGCACATCACTAAATGTATTTGAAAGTTTTATATTTGTTTTTTATAATAAATTTACCAAAAACCAAGTTTTTTTTTATGTTTGTTTGTGGGATCAGTTTTCATCTTGTTAACTCAGATCTTTGTATTCATCAGTTCAGTTAACTAAACCCAGTAAGTTCCATATTTTTCTCCTTTGTTCCTCCACTTTTCCACTAGATGAAACCATGTTTCAGCCAAACAAAAGTAGATCTAACCAGGCAACAATGGTCTTAAATGGAGGTCATGAAAGGGCCAGCACTCCCCTCCCATCATGCAACACAGCGTGATTGTCTTTACATTCTCTAATATATATATATATATATATATATATATATATATATATATATATATATTTATTTATTTATTTATTTATTTATTTTTTTTTAAATTAGTTACAGAGGTGAGCTTGGGCTTGG
>JBAMHW010000004.1:31517362-31528215 GCA_037177495.1 Rhadinocentrus ornatus
AGTTACAGAGGTGAGCTTGGGCTTGGAGAGCCTGGGCTCAGGTCCCAGAGGTGGCAACACCAACCGCTCCCTGGTGCTGACATGCGGCAGCCCCACTCCTGTCACGTATCTACTAGAGATGGGTTAAATGCAGAGCTTAATTTCCCTTTTGGGATAAATCAAGTGAAAACTATTATTATTAATATGCACAGCGTGAGGCTGGAATTCTTGACAGAAATTTCATTAGAAATTATTAAATATAAACTGCAAGTGTTCAGTCTCTTCTTCTGGATACATACAGTTATTTAGACATGAGCCAATGACTCCCAACAGGGTCAGAAACTCTTTTTAAATTTCTTAAATTGTTACAGAGAACATGTTCTAAAACATCAGCATAAGTTACATGTCACCCTCTGTCTTGATGCATTTCAGGTCCAACCTTTACTATAACATTGATCAGGCTTTCAAACCTGCCTAAGACAGAGTACTGATCCTTCTCGTAGTTGCAGATTTGGCTCCATCTTCTCAGACTAAAAATATTAGCAGCTTTCAGTGAAGCATCATTTGGACTAAGAAGAAAATTCATGCTCTGAACTTAGTTTAGTTAAATAAGGGACCCAGGTTGTAACAGGAAATCACTATTTAAAGCCTCAAGGGCATATTTCTTTTCAGACATGTAAACTAAACTGTTTATCTCTGTGTAAGCTGGCAGAAACATCACTGTTGTCATGACTGCTGCAGAGAGAAGAAATGTCTTTGTTGTGTCTGTCTCATATCACTTGAACATTGATGTTCAAACTGATTTCAGGTTTCTTTTCTCATCATTTTTAAACGACTGTGATCTTTTGGCTTTTACCTCTTATGTCTCCAGCTGGGTGGGTTTTGAGCACCACGACTTTCAGGGTCAGCAGTTCATCCTGGAGAGGGGCGAGTACCCCAACTGGGAATCCTACTGCGGCGCTCTGTCCTACCACACCGAGCGCTTCATGTCATTTCGCCCCATCTACTGTGCTGTGAGTAGTTGCAGAGAACGAGAGGGATTGGTAGGGGTTGAAATGAAAAAGAGGGAAAGGAAGTGAATGAGCAGAAAAGGGCAAGTAGAGATGAGCTGATAGTGAGTGACAAAGTGACAGAACATGGGGGCGAGCAGAAGAGTGAGCCAAACAGCGAGTGACTGAGGCAGCACAAAAATAGAAATGAAAAAACTCAGTGGTGAACGTCTGCTCACTGACAGGCCCTGCTCTAAATTTAACCTTTTTTTCATCATCTCCACAGTCCCACCAGAGTAGCCGCATGATGATCTACGAGCGGGAGAACTTCATGGGCCGCTGCACCGAGCTGTGCGACGACTACCCTTCCCTGCAGGCCATGGGCTGGTTCAGGCCTGAGGTGGGCTCCATGCACGTGCAGAGTGGAGCGTAAGTCAGTGCTTCACCTGAGCTGAGTGGCAGCTCTTTATCATGAAGGCTTTAAGAGGTTTTTTTAAAAAATCTTCTTCTAAGCAAACGTATTAACAAAACTCCACAGGAAAGACCAAAGAATGATAGGTGGCTCATATAGAAGAATGAATCTAACATGCACTAAATTAAGGGGGAAAATAAAACAGACCTTAAGAGCTTGTATGACTGGAAAACAGCAAAATATTGCTCATTACTTAATTCCTTTTTGTTCTTTAATGGAGAACAGTGGAGAACTCATCTGTATTTACTTTATTGCTTTGCTACTGGGGATCGTTCATCTTTATTCTTTCATATTGCTTATATTGTTCAGAAATTCTAGTTTTCCTTAGTTTTTTTTTGTTAGTTTCATCAATGCATTCCAACATTAAATATCCCAAAACATCAAAAACATAAATTGTTCTTAAAGAGATTCTAAGTTTAAAAGTGATCCGCTTTCTGCAAAATGATAAGCTGGGTTATTATCTTTTATATAATTTCAGGAATTGAATTAGTTCTTTTTTAATTATTACACATCTTTCTTTGCATTTTAATTAATAGAAAGCTACTATTATCCTTTTATTTAGTTAATTAAATTGCTGTCCAAAGACATGCTTGTTAGGTTAATTGGTCACTCTAAATTCTCCCTAGGAGTGAGTGTGTGTGAATGGTTGTGTCTTTCTGTGTTAGCCTTGCGATGGACTGGTGACCTGTCCAGGGTGTATCCTACCCCTCACCTGTTAAAATGCTGGGATAGGCTCCAGCTTACCCGCGACTCGTAATGGACTACGCGGTACAGGAAATGAATATTTTATTAAACAGCTAATACTAGTTTGGAGTAAAATTTCCCTGCAGCCTCTGTAAACATTAATTTTAGATGTTTATCTTCCCTGCAAGTTGAAAAATATCTTGATAACATCTAACCAATGGAATTTAATCATATAAATATTGCTTGCCAACCTGCTAACCTGAGAGGTTTAAGAACAATATATAAACACTGCACAGTGAGCATCGCAGCCTCACAGCAAGAAGGTTGCTGGTTCAAGGCCTCGGGGAGGTTTGAACCTGGGGGTTGCTGGCCTTTCTGTGTGGAGTTTGCATGTTCTCCCCGTGTATGCGTGGGTTCTCTCCAGATTCTCCGGCTTCCTCTCACCGTCCAAAGACATGCATGTTAGTCACTCTAAATTCTCCCTAGGGCTGAATGGTTGTTTGTCCCTATCTGTGCTGGCCCTGTGATGGACTGGTGACCTGTCCAGGGTGTACCCTGCCTCTCAAAGCCTCCAGCTTACCCGCGACCTGTAATGGACTTACGGAGAATGAATGAATATAAACACTGTGATTGTGCAAATGTTAGCATGACAGCATGTCATATTTCTGCATTTATATCGCCACAGATGCATAACCGTTTAAACCGTTTAACCGTACAGTCGTTTCTTGTACTTGTTTCCACTGAATCCATCATGACAGGTGGCATTTATGAAAACTAAATTAGGGTATTCAGCTGAAGGCAACAGATTGTATTGGCACATGTCTGATTGGAGTGAAGCATAGCTGTGCTGACATTTAAAAATAATGTTGCTGTTGTATGGTCTGCAGAGAGCACTGCAGTTTTTTTTATTATTTTTTTTTTTTTAATTTATCTAAAAATGTTCTGAATTATTTATGTTTTTTCCAGCCTGTGATAATCAAACTATTTATTTTTCACCAATTATTTTCTCTGTTACTGTTAATCTCCTGTCTGGCCTATCTTCCACCAGCTTTGTGTGCTATGAGTACCCAGGCTACAGAGGCCAGCAGTACATCATGGAGTGTGAAAGACACAGCGGAGACTACCAGCACTGGAGGAACTGGGGCTCCCACTGCCAGACTCCAAAGATCCAGTCCATTAGACGCATCAGGCACTGAGAGGGCACCAATCAGGACCGGCAGCAGCGCCGGAAACCAGACTCAGACTAATACTTGCATATTGCACACTACAGGGGCCCAAAAGCTTGGTTCCGAGCTTAGGGCTTTGGACTGTAACTACAACACAAACCATCAGTGATGTACCTACCTCTAAATCCCAGCACATTTACATGCTTCTTTTTGCAATAAGAGTATTTTGTTTTGGTACAAGTGAAATAAAGTTTAGACTGAGAATGTGAAACGTCATGTCTGATTCCTGTGTGAGTATGCAGGAGTGTATTAGGAGGAAGCATGGTGAATAAATTAAGTGGATCACATTCTAATGTGTGTGTGAAACGATCAGGGTGGCACTTATTCGTGACAGACATTTTAATATGTTTGAAATCAGGTGAGTCCGAAGACACAATGTCAGCAAAACTTGCACCAGAGTCCCGAATGAACAATGACTCCAGCTGAAGCACAAATGTGCTAGACTGATGACATGAGGTATTTTTTTGTCATCCTTTCCTTTTTTTATGATTAAATCAAATTAGGTTAATTTTTATTAGTTTTTTTGTACAATTATGACAGCACATAATGCTGATGGGTGGGAACACATTTACACAGCACAACAGTGTCATTCACAATTATCTTATTTCTCACGATAAGCTGGCAGCCTTGTTACATGACCTTGACAGAATTATTCACATTACAAAAGAAGGTTTTTACCCACATCCATTTTTACAGTTGCATCTCTAAGCAATAGATGCTTGTTGATAAAATGAGTGTTGCTTTATAACCGTCATGACTGAAACAAAAAGTACATCTTCAGCTTGTTGCAGTGTTGCTTGTGTCACCAGGATAAACTTGCAGAACCAGACTCTTCCTATTTAAATACATATTGAAAATAGGTCATCTGTATCATATTCAAGTTGTATTGGTAATAAGTATTTATCATTTAAAATGTAAAATTCCTTCAGAACTGCCTTCATTCTTGGTGCCATAGCCTCAACAAGGTGTAGAAAACGTTCCTCAGAGGATTTGCTCCATATTGACATGACAGCATCACAGAGTTGCTGCAGTTTATCGGCTGCATCCATGATGAGAATCTCCCGTCACATCCCAAAGCGGCTCTACTGGACTGAGATCTGGTGACTGTGGAGGCCGTTGGAGTCCAGTGAACTCATCATCATGTTCTAGAGCGCAGGTGGAGATGATCTGAGCTTTGTGACATGGTGCATCATCCTGCTGGAAGTAGCATCAGAAGATGCTACACTGTGGTCACGATGGATATGGTCAGCAACCATATACAGGTTATACTAAATTTATTTATAGTTATTTAAAAACATAAATACACAATTAGGTAATTAAAAACAACTGTAATGAAATAAAAACCATTAAAATAGTTTAAATAAATATGAAATATGTAAAAAGTTGTTTAAAAAAAAAGCTAATCTAATTAAATAAATTATATAAAAAGCCAGAAAATTTGCAACAGCAGCATCAAGGGGTAAAATCATTCTTAAGTGGCCCAAAGTGTGCCAGAAAAATATCCCCACACCATCACTACTCACCTGAAATCCAAGGTAGAATGGATCTATGTTTCATGTTGTCCACTTCAAATTTTGACTGTACCATCTGAATGAGGACGACGACATTTCTCCATCTTCTATTGTCCAGTGTTGGTGAGTCTGTGTGAACCGTAGTCTCAGTTTCCTGTTCTTAGCGGACAGGAGGCACCCGGTGTGGTCTTCTGCTGCTGGAGCTCGTCTGCTTAAAGGTTGGACGTGTTGTGTGTTTAGAGATGCTAGTCTGCATACATTGGTTGGAACCAGTGATTGTTTTAGTTGCTGTTGCCTTTCTATCATCTCTAACCAGTCTGCCCATTCTCCTCTGACATCAAGACATTTTAATCCAGACAACTGCTGCTCACTGGATTTTTTTCTTGTTCACCATTTCTGTAAACCCTAGAGATGGTTGTGTGTGATACTCCCAGTAGATCAGCAGACTAAATGAGTTGCTGCCATGTGATTAACACAAATGGCTAACTAGCCAACAGGTGAACCTAATTTAGCAATGAGGGTTTGTTTTCTTTCAAATTGTCCCTGAATAAAAGAGTATTACAGTTGTTGCCCTGCAGAAAGATCATTGAGATAATTTAATGAATGTTTCTTTATTTCACTGTGAAACCTATTACTCTTGTGTTTTTTTACAGCTTTAACTTTTATCTTGCAGTGGAATTTTAGAATCTGTTTTCTCTGATGTAGTCTGTAATTAAAGTGGGTGGGTATGTGAATGTTCTTTGACAAAGACTGTAGAGAACTATTATTTTTGTCCTGCTATTCTTTGCATTGATTCTATCAGTAAGTTTCCATGGTGACGGAAATTTGGCTGTCATCACTAACTTCGTATAAAGCGGGTGACATGACAGCACATAACCCACCCCTCTAGAAAAAGCAAAAAACAGTCAACAGCAGTTAACTTTAAGAGAAACTTTAATTAAGAAAGAGCAGGTGTATTCAAGACAGAAGCACAAAGTGTGTTTCTGCAAACACACCAACACAGATGGAAACATTGCAATTACACAAAGTCACAACTTCATAGGCACCAGTGCAACGTGAAGTCGCTGAGTTCCCAAAAAACAAATTGTTTCCATATATAATTATAAATTACATGCTAAATATCCACTATTGGGTGCTCATTGCACCCCTATTTCTTTTAGCTGGTGTAAATAGTGAGTTGTAAACTAAAAGATAATTTTCTCCATCAGTAATGTACAGAAACAAACTTGAATCTATGAAATAATAGCCATTAAAATAATGCATGTCCATCTGCAGTCCTGAAAACGTTATTTTGAACCAATCTTAATTCAACTTTAGAAATATTCCAATAAGTGTCCCAGCAAAGTAAGATTTCAGCTAGCGTGGGTTGCAGCCTTATTAATGCACCTTCACTTCCACCTGATGACATGTCAGAAAATCAGCTGTGTCTGAGGTCTGTCACCAAATATAGTCTACACATCGCTGCCATCACAATCATTTCATAGCAGATATTTCTACCTGCTGCAGCAGGAAAAGGCATGAATAACATTAACAGTGGATCTGTTAGGTTTCAGTGTCCAGTATAGCACAACAGCATCAGGGAAACCCTGCATGAAGATTAGCTGGACCCTGCCATTGAATCAGTTAATTACAGTTATTATTCACACCGATGATTTTCTACCGCTACTATGTCAAACTGTCTTCAGGCACTCCATTAGGGAAAATTGGTATGTCATCATAACAAAGAAAAAAAGAAATTAAATAGATCTTAAAAGACCATACGCTCAGTTAGATCATGCTCACTTGTCCGCTTGATTTCTGAGACTTGGTATCTAATGACTCTTCTCATCTGGTTTGGTCTTGTTAGGCAAGAATCATCTAAAAAAAATCTGAAAGTACAGATTCTTTTGTTTAATGTACAAACAGGACATTTTTTACAAAGAAAATTATATTCTAAGAAGTACCCTAATTAGTGTAACTTCCTTGCCCAGCCTACAACAAATGCTTGTGCTTGAACTACTGAAGCAGCAACTACCACTTTCACCTGTCCAGAAACGATTAGCCAGCATGCTAAACTTCATTATTCATATGCACGTGCCTTGTTACATGGCACATGAAACATTATATTTGGCTTTCTCATCTGGAATAATAATTTTGACCCCGTTTATAAGCAAAACTGCTGTATTGAGGTTACTGATGTTTCAGTCACAGTTTAATTAAAATGTGGACCTCATGTGAATCAGCCTAACAAGGCTGACCTCAGTACCTGTAAACATCCATCCATAATTACTTTATGCCACTCCCTCCCCAAAATAGAAAAAAGAAAACATTTAACTTGTGACTTTGTCTTCTGATTTCTCTGAGAAATATGCATGTGCTAAGACTGAAGGAAAGAAAAGACAAAATGCTTCACATGCAAAATTGATTCCTAATTTTTTCCCGTCCCTTTAAGGTTTTTTTTTAAGTTACATGCTATGCCTTATTATGGAGAAAAGCACTTAAAGAGATCAAATATTGAAAGATTTGGTACATAAACCACATACTGAGCAGAGATAAAAGTTTCACACTGCTTTATCCAGTGTGCTACACGTTTAGAAGATTTTAACAACAAAGTGGCAAAAATCGGGGCCTGTTTGGAAATGTTTAAATCAGAAAGCAAGCTTTAATATGTTAATTAGCATGTAATTGCCATGGCTCACTCACTGTCCTTGCTAGAATTTAAGGACTAAGCTTGTTCACCCCAGCTCAACGCTTTCTTCAAACATTGTCCCAAATATCTGCAGCTGCCCATACAAATCTCAATGACTGATGCTCACAACAGAGGACAAGAATGTAAACGATTTTCAGGTGTTTCAGGTCAGTTTGAAATGTACTTCAAAGAAAATGTACTGTGAAGATGAAGAACACTGCAACATAAGTCTCTCGTGAGCTGAGAACTAAGTTAAATTGCAACCCCTATTTTTACAACAAAAGACCCTCAGGAAAATTAAAAAAACTCTGGTAATTAAAAATAAAAACACTGAATAAAAACCACTCCATCCTCAACACTTCATTACTGAGAGTTCATATACACACTGTTTCACAAGGTGCAAATTTCATGAGAACAATTCCTCTCGGACTGAAAAGCACGGTGGTGGACTGATCATGCTTTAAGCTTTTTGTTGTTTTCTCAGAAAAACATAGAGCATGTGTACAATAATAATATCAATTAAAGCCGCAAGCGGCATCCATCGGGTCCGAGCTCCGTGGCCCCCTCCACCCGTCTCGTACACCTATTTAGCTTAACTTGGCCAGGTGAACCTGTGTGATGATTTTTGCTAGCATGCTAATATGCTAGCTAACATGCTATGTAATGTTTTTATTGAACTGGCTGGGATTCTGGCATGCTAGCTAACATGCTGACATGCAAGGTAATATGCTAAAATGGCTAGCTGAGAAACGAAAATGTTTATTTACCTAGTTAGCATTTTTGGCTAACATGTTAACATGTTAGCATGCTAGCTAACATGCTTACATGCAAGGTGATATGCTAAAATGAACAGCAGAGAATGTAAAATGTTGATTTACCTAGTTGGCATTTTTGGCTAACATGCTAATATGCTAGCTAACATGCTATGTAATATGCTTATTCAACTAGCTAGTGAATGTAATGTGTTAAGGACCGAACAAGTATCGATGCTATCAACTTTGGTACAGATCCCATTTCTATGCAGAACTGTGCCAACCGTGTTTTATGACGAGAAGGCTGTTTTCAGTCGGTTGCCACGGTAACACGCTTTCTCCTATTAGAAAGATTTGAATATCGTTTGGTCCCCAACTTGTCAGGAAGCTTCCCTGCAAGTTTGGAGTCAATCGCATGTATCCCCTCAGACTAGTTCGTTCAAATACGATGCGTACAAAGTGGAAAAAACGGGAAAAAAATGGCCGTAAACGCCAAGATGGCGGGCAACCCGTTGCCATGACGGCGGCTGTTTGATTGACTTTTCTGCACGTCATGGGGTGTTACATATGTGTACCGATTTTCGTGTGCGTACGTCGAAGTAGACTGTCCGGACCCAATTCATTTGGTGATTTTTTTCGTGACTAGGTGGTGCTGTCGAGTCATTTTTCAATTGAATGTATTGTATGTGGACCCTTAGAATATCTAAGTTCCGCCAGGATTGATGTGTGTGCCAATTTTCACAACTTTTCATGGGTGTTTAGTGGGTCATAGGTGCGCTCAAAGTTCTTTGAAGAATAATAAACATTTCATCAACAATTTCGTATGGCTCGGACCCTAATAATACTAATCTTAAATACAAGCCCCAATCCACAACTGACAACCACAAAAAGCACAAGCTGAAGCTGTTCAAATAAAAACCACTGAAGAACCAAACCATGGTTCTAAAAACCATTTAGAAGCTGTGATATGTGTCAAAGGTTATCTTGCTTAATACCGACCATCCTGGCCAAATGTTTGCTTGCGATTCCACTTGTCGTTATGTTTTCATTAATCTGTAAAATATGGAGATATAAAGCATTTTTTAAAACTTTACTTGATGTGATCATAGTCTGACCCAACCTTCCTCATGCTAATGTTTTTGCTGTTGCTGAACTCTTACGTTTGGGTGAGGAATTATAATTTAACTGTTGATTTTAGCCTCTAATTAAACTTCAGGCCATGTTTGTTTCATTTAGTTCAGTATTTAAGATGAAGTCATGAGCGCCCCTTATTTTTCCCTCCATGTTGTCCTCTCTCACTCTCCTTCATGCTCCTCCCTCCTCCCCTGTTCCTCCACATCAGCTTCCTCCCATCTGCGCTGCTGGCCTTTGCCTCCTCTCCTCCAGATTCTGGGTGAGTCACCTCCCCGGACCCCGGCATCTTGACCCCATTCTCCTCTGTCCTCTGCCCCCACCCCCTCCAGAACATGCTCATCGTCCTGCATTCTCCTTTCATCCTCTTCGTCATCCTCCTCTGAATCCGATTCATCAGAGTTGTCCTCTTCCAGATAGCGGTAACCTTTGACCTAAGGGCCAAACAATTATTAGTTATATCTGCTGTTGCCTTTTAGTCATCATTTAAATGTTTTACAATACAGTTGTGATTATGACAAGACTTCACTCGAGCTGAGCCATGGGATTTGAGGATAAATCACTGTTTGCAGAAGATGAAATCTCATCTTTCAGCATGTTATGAAGTTGTTCTTCATTACATTAAATAAGAGTAAGGAATCATGTAATCTCTTTTCTTTCTTTCAGAAAACTTTCTTTGCTCACACAGAATTTAAGAAAACTTTGAAGACATCACAGATCTAATGTGAAACCGCCATAAGGAAACAATCTCTCAACAGTTTAAATTCCTCTTAGGTCCTGGCCTTCATGCGCTGACATTTCCCTGAACCTTTTGTTTTTATTTTATTTAGTGCTGTACATGTTGAAAGGCTGTTGTTGTTTTTTTGCAGTTCTCCATAGACTTTTTTCTTTATTTGATGGATGATTCTCTGATGCAGTTTGCACAAAGTGTGACACTTGGAAGACCTAAGCTTTTGGTTGAAGCTGATGGTCGCTTTAATTCCTCACACTAACTTTCATTTTTTGCATTTCATCTTATTTTAGCTTTTTGTCTTTATTTGGTTTATTTATTTTTTTTAAAAGTTTTTCATAATGTACTAATTCATGCATCTTCAGCCTCCCTCTAAAATGCTTTTAATGTTTTATGTAAAGCACTTTGAATTGTCTTGTACATGAAATGTGCTGTACAAATAAACTTGCCTGGCTTTCTATTCCCCATCCTGAGATATTCATGTGCCACTATTTAATCTGTTTATTATAGAATCTTCCAGAAATGTGTTATGTATCCCATAAAATACACTGCTCAACAAAATAAAGGGAACACTAAAATAACACATCCTAGATCTGAATGAATGAACTATTCTTGTTAAACACTTTGTTCTTTGCATAGTTGAATGTGCTGACAACAAAATCACACAAAAATTATCAATGGAAATCTAATTTATTAACCCATGGAGGTCTG
>JBAMHW010000004.1:31528251-31539414 GCA_037177495.1 Rhadinocentrus ornatus
AGCATTCAAAAGTGACCAAAACATCAGCCAGAAAGCAGGAACTGAGAAGTGGTCTGTGGTCACCACCTACAGAACCATTCCCTTATTGGGGGTGTCTTGCTAATTGCCAATAATTTCCACTTGTTGTCTTTCCATTTGCACAACAGCAGGTGGAATTTATTGTAAATCAGTGTTGCTTCCTAGGTGGACGGTTTGATTTCACAGAAGTGTGATTGACTTGGAGTTACATTGTGTTGTTTAAGTGTTCCCTCTTTTTTTTGGAGGAGCAGTGTATATTACCTAAACAGTAGAGTTAAATCATTTTCTGTGTACTTGTATCTTTTAGATATAGGTTCAATGAAATGAAGAGTACAAATTTAAGTTTTGATGCTTTTCAGAAAGTTTAACAAGCTTTCTGGCAGTGGGGTTTGAAATGGGATTTGGTTAATTCAGTATTTATTGGTATTTAAGGTTATGGAGAGTGTAAAAAGAACAGCTTTGCCTTATTTTTGATACAGACTCAATACCTAAGGACAGTTTAGGTCTATTTATCTGACTTAAAAGAAACTCATAACTGTCTACTTCCTGCATCACTTATAGATTTCTGCACTTTGCTCAGTCAACAATCCACTTTAACACACAAATTTGGTTCCACACAGAAAAAAATTTGCATCAAATGACTATGGGTAAATAGATGAATAAAAAAAAATAGCCTAAGGCCAAAAATGTCCCGCTCAGCGACCATTTAGATATTTTTCCTCTTTTTCCCTCCTTGTAAAATGAAATATGTATCCCTTAACCAGTTTAGTTCAACACTGCATGATGTGCACTGTGAGTGATCTTCTTGAAACGGCTACGTTACCCTCTCATGGATGTCCATTTAAAATTTTTGTGCCCTCCTGTTTACCATGCCCCAAAAGACACATCTACCCATTTTAAATTATGATAAATGTTTTTAAGGTGAGAAGCTTTTGTAACTAAAAAGCTTTCTAAATTGGTTAGTGCATGAAGAAAACTCATTTTGTCTTTGTCAAGAGGCCTCGGTATAAATGTGACATACTCAACTTATCTTTTGTGTATCTGGACATCTTGCATACTTATTTATCTACTATGAATGAGTCATAAAATCAATCACAAAGGTAATAGTACTGACGAGCCTGTCAGAAGTGTTTGCAAGCACGTACAATGGACTGCATTACTTGTCTAATTTGTTTTCTTATTTTTCATTAAAAAACAAGTTATTAAAAATTCTATTCAACTGGAGCTGCTTAGGGGAAAAGCTCTACTTTATTGTTTTGTCATTTTAACACCACTTCTTCAAGGCATTTATAACAAAAAACTGCAGACATATTTCTCTGTTCAGTTTAGTTAAATATCTGAGTGAAGGAAAAGTAATTCTTCTGTGATGGTATAACAGTTTTCTAACTTTATAACATGATAGATATATAATAAAGATCAGATAAAATATTCACCCATTGCATTCAAAATGATGAAATAAAGTATTTTTAATGGCCTCTTCATAATTGGATGTGTAGAGTAAGTTACCTTGTGTCGTGGGCGAGGGATACGAGGGAGTCTGTGCTGCACTTTCCTGGCCACCCGACGCTCCATCACTGAATAACAGTAGCAGGCCAGCAGTAAAGTGGCTATTAGGATGGAGAGTTTGGCCTACAGGTGATAAAGTATAAAAGGCAGACTAAGGAAAATCTCAAAATATATAGTTCTGTTTCCACATCTTGAACCCCCCTTATTTCTGTAAATTTGTTCAGACATGTAAACTTTTCTATTGATCTCGAGCAAATGTTGTCCAGGCTTTCAGAAGTTTTCTTTAAAGGAAAACAGGGAGAAAACGCTGTGAAATGCCAAACCAGACAAGAAGAAGAATGAAAATCGGTGGCAATTTTACTGAAGCAGAGTGAGAACATCTTAACAAACAACAGAACAAAAGGTAGAAACATAAAAAAAAAATTTAAAAACTTCAAAAAGACTAAAACGATTACAAGAAAGTGTTTTAGAAGGTTCAGACTGATAATATTGACTTTAAAGCTGATTAGAATCATATAAACTTAGGTTTTTTTCCCTCTATACATTTTTATGTAATTTATGATTTTATTGTGATTCTTGCTATTTGTTGCTGTCTTTTACCATTTCTTAATATCTGTAATATCTGTTTTATGCAAAGCACTTTGAATTGTCCTGTACATGAAATGCGCTATACAAAAAACTGCCTTACCTATACGGTAAATCCATTTATCCGTGCGCACGTTTACATGAATAGATGCACTTATTTCTAGTTTTTCTATGGTGCTGTGTAGCTCAGTTATGGCCCTTTCTCACTAGTACCCAATTAGCCCACCCCTTCCGATTTGTACGGGTATGAACAATGGCATTAAACCAAGCAGCACATTTATCATGAGCTCGATATCCTCCATTGTGTGTGACGCAAACAAATTATAATGTGGCTGGTTAGCTCAATTGGTAGAGCATCAGTCTCCCATGTAGGAGACCAAGGTTCGAATCCCCCAGGGGACGAACATTAACACCTTCCCGTTGGGTCCTTACTGCCTAACCATTGTAAGTCCCTTTGGATAAAAGCGTCAGCTAAATGACTGTAATGTATTTACTTCACGATTCTTACTAGCTCCGCCCACAATGAATGCGGCCTCTATTTTAATGGGAACAATTGAAACTGGGGTGGTGTCGGCTGAATTAATGGTAAATGGTCCGAACTTGTATAGCGCTTTTATCCAAAGCACTTTACAGTATACATCACATTCACGCACTGATGGCGGTAGCTGCCATGCAAGGCGCTAACCACGACCCATCAGGAGCAATTAGGGGTTAGGTGTCTTGCCCGACACGAACTCGACTTGGCTGAGGATGGAACCGGCAACCCTCGGGTTACAAGACGACCTCTCTACCTTGCCGAGCCACGCCGCCCCATTTACTTGTGGGAAAGAGCCTTTAGTTTAGCAGTCACTCGATATAAGATGGATGAAGTCCTCGCTGCAACTGGTCCAAAGCCACCAGTAGTAAAATAAAATGGATGGTTTAAAACTATAAGACCCACGCTACAATGTGTCTAAACTAAATGATTTCACTTACCCTCATTGGCATGTTGGACCAGAGGTAGACTATGAAGATGGCGATGGCCTGCCACCAGTGATAGATGGTGTAGACAAAGTCAAGCCGTTCTTTTTCTTCAGCGTACAGCATACCAACAAGGGCTGGCATACACACGGATGAGTTCAGATTAACACATTATGTGTAAAAAAAAAAGGTATGAGACATACAGACTGACCAGAAATGGCACTTACTGCTGACTCCTGTCTTGTTTAGGGCGGTGCCGAGACCCCACAGCACAGAAATAACCAGGAGAGGGCCCAGGTACTTTGGCTGATTAGGTTCTACCGAGAACACCATAAGAACCACCAGCAACACTAAATGCACTACAGCACCCCCGACCAGACACAGCCAGCGAGGGAGGCGTAAGAGGCCAAGACAGAGAAAGCAAAACACAGAGGAGGAGAGGCCGTAGACGACGATCAGAAGCCACAGTTTATCCAGGCCCAGGATGCAGACACCATAGGACTGCGAAGGGTGGGAAGATAAGTCAAAGATTCATATTTTTGCTTCATGTCCTATAATCTTATTAATTTTAAATTGACCAAACACATCTATTACATAGTCTGATCTCTTATGTAATCTAACAGGTAACTGGAGAAATCATGTGTAGCAGTGCGGTACCAGGGAGAATCCGGAAACGGCAAACAGGACTTCCAATCCGCTGTAGATGAAGAAAGGGCAGAGCAGCCGCAGACGGTAGTCCCTCAGGTGTTTGAAAGGCAGCTGGAAGATGTTTCCCCAGCCGATGCTGCGAAGGTCAATCTCTTCTGTTGGGCGGTAGGCGGGGCCACACAGCACAAGGAACTGTGGGCAGCAGAAAACAGAAATTTTTTTTTTTCAACTGTTCTGTAATATTTGGCCCCGCATACGCACAAGAACAAGAACAAAACCTAACACTTGGACAATGAACATTAAATACTAAAAATATCAAAAGATATTTAAAAATTTGCTTTTAGAGGTGAGTTAACTTTTTTTAATCATCGTTGAATGCCTAGGATGTTTCAAACAGGATGTTTTTGGCTCTAAGCGTGAGCGGCTTCATTAATTTGGTTTTGAAGCCTACAGTATCAGAATTCTGATTTAATCTCAACACTCTCAACAACCTTGTTTCCAGCCGAAGCGGCATCTTCTGTGCCCTTTGTGTGCTCCTAGCCAGCACTAAACAGAAAACATCCGCTGGATACATGTGTGGAACCACCATCCCTCAAAAAATGTTCATTCAACTGATTTATTCCATGAACAAAGAAAAAAAAATGACACAAGCATCTTTATTAGATAGTAAAATGATCTGGCTTAGTTAAGTACATTCTAAAAAAATAAAAATAATATAATAAATTATGGAATTATGAACTAAAACAAAACAAATCTCCCTAGTTGCAGCTTCTTCGTCTTTAATTTGCTTTAATACTAGCTTTAATTCATGGAGAAATGTTCACCAGTGAAAAATATTCATATAATATATTCATTAAACATAATTTTAACCACTCTTTGCTATGTCCTTGCTCTTTAAACAGCTAATAAAATAGTGTTGTCATATCTGTGACTTTCTAAAATTTTGAACAATTTTTATTTTTTAGAAACATCTAACAACTAAATAGAGCAGAGAAGTTTCTAATGGGGGGGTGGGGTGGGGGGGTTAGCTGTTGGATAGTTGTTAACCCTGACCGTTTCTTTCTTGCATTTAAAGTAATAATAATATCTAATATGTCTAATAAAATCTTAAATATACAGCTAGTGTTCATCTCCGAAGTTCTGTGCCATGCATTATGTGCATTCAAGCACATAATGAATGTCTTCACAAGTTTCATTAAGGTTGAACTTTTTTAGAAGATCTCTAACAGAATCAAATGACCTAAAAGGTGTCTTACACAAATATCTAGTCTAATGGCTAAATAATTATATTTTTTTAAAAACACACCGAAACATGCTGACCACCAGAATTAGAGATTCATGAGTATGTGCTGGAATCATCTTACAATAATCATGGCGAGGAAAGCGAAGCCCATGAGGATGCTTTCCACCTTGATGAGCAGCATGGAGGGGGGCAGGTTGCGTAGTACAGTGGTGTTAAAGCCAGGAATCACTCCAGTGATTTCCGCACCTGGAAGTGTAATGTTTAGTCATTAAAATAACCAGATGGGAAGTAAGCAGCATATTTCACTGCAACACACTCTTCTTTAACTCAGACCTGAAGCATCTGCTTGTTGGATTAACATAAAATCTGCTTTATTAAGTGTGGCTGAAAAGTGCACCAGAAAGCTGACACTAAAAAAGCAGCAGCTTAAATGAAGGTGTGTGTTAATGGTTTTGTATTGAAAAGAGTTTGGCTGCGGCCACGTCGTGGCATATGCCAGGGAAGGTTTGGTATGTGACACTACAAGTCACAGAAACACACGAGCAAAGGTTTTCTTCTTTTTCATAAAGTTGACTGAGGTGTATTCCAACCTGTGTCATTTGCAAGAAGAAGCTTTGCAAACCTGGTTAACAACAACAAGTGGAAAAGCTGCCCCAAGCATTTATACACTTAAGAATCCTCAACTCATTTAGCTCAAAACCAGAGGCCTGCACTAGGAAGCTGGATTAACATACCCAGGTAATCTCTCCGTTAACTGGGTAAGCTTACCCAGAAATTCACAATCCAGGTAAGTGGTACTACGAAGCTGGTTATCAACTCTGTAATTGAACCCAGGGCTCTCCATCTTTATCTTTGTGCGCTCACATAAAAAAGGCTGGTGTTTGCAGCGTCTGACCAATCACAAACATGGACCCCTGCAGACCAGCCTACATTGCCATGGAAGAGCAGACAATCGTTCTTCAAAAACACAAAGAATTCAAACACATTATTGAATCCAAAAGAAACAATGTTGCCGCAGCAACAGCCAGGAAGGAATGCTTGCAGGAAATTTCCAACTCAGTGCGTAAATTCATGAGATTATAGAATATTAATTCATCAGACAATATAAACAGACAGAACTCTGATCACTCAATTTCACTTTTTTATGACATATACATTTCAGGCAGAGCTTTCTGTGTCCTTCCTTTCCTTTATATTTTCCATTCACTTCTTTTGAGGCTATGCATCCCTGTGTGAGCATGTTTTGTGTTGGAATATTAATTTATCACCGTGAAGGCACGAGTAGTTGTGCATTCCATGAATTCATGGTTCTGCAGTTCTGCCATGTGGGTCCATTATTATTAACCTTCTTATTTCAGATGCAACCCTAGTGGAGCTAAACAGACTTCGGAATAAGAACAATATAAAAACATACTTAAAAGCCGTCAGTGGCAAGGCTTTATTTCCTCACACTGTTGTATGGATGAAATAAACAGAATTTATTTGATATTGTTTGCAGTCCATCAGTTGATAAACGTAGCGCAATCCAAACGCTTTCTCTTCTCTCACCATCCGCGCATTAACATCGGCAGGATGTTCTATGGGCAGGCCATTTTCCAAGAGAACTGATTTATCAGGAGGTGGTGCTTTTATACTCGGATCTCTTATCCAGAACAAAACCTGCAGGTTAGTCGTTCAGCTTAAGTTACCATGGTGATTTAACCAGGTAAGAAGTTAACCAGCGTCGTCGGACGGAAAACCAAGCGTTAACCCTGAAGTCACCTTAATAAGAGAAAATCCAGATTTATAGTACAGGCCTCTGGTGGTAACACAATTCCCTTTAGCCAAAACCATCAAAAGCAACCTGCTCAAAAGCTAACATAACTGTAGCAAATGGTGGTCTGCAGCCCAGTTAAACAGATAAGAAGCTGCAGGGATTTGTGAAAGGTGTTTAATAGTCAGAGGGAGTTGCATCCAGGCCATCTAGCCAATAATGAACAGGGAACCACACAGCCAAACTGCTCAATCACCAGTCTGTAATCACACAGACGCTGAATACACACAACAAAAGCCTGGGTCTGAGGCCGTAATACTAACTGTGTTGGATGTTTGGCAGTTACAGTGAGGTGGAATAGTTAGATTAACCAACAAGACTCAAAGCAACCAAGTTTGTGGAACACCTAGAATAATAAAGAAATAGCTTCAACAAACTGGTGAGAAGATATTAAAAGTTCAGCTTTAATTGGGTAAAATAGAGCGTCCTTAAATCTTTACTATGAGGCACCACCGTAAACCACAAAAGCACCGTACTGATTAAAAGATCTTTCAAGATAAATAAAAACCAAGACTTAGAGGGATAAAAGTCCCTTTCTGTCTGAGCCTTTTTAACAGAAGCTGTGGGTTATTCAGCTAAATGTGGGACACAAAGATTAAGGCTCTAGCAGGGAATACTAAAGGGTAACCACAAATTAGTGATGGAGACTTGCAAGAAGACAGTGACACTGATGACGATGGGGTAGAAAGCAATGAAAACTAGGGAGCATCTATTCTGGGATGGGCAAATGGATGTAGGAGGGTAAAAGCTGATGAAGGCAACTGAGGACATCTAGGGGCAACGGCAGGTATCAGAAAAACATACAAAAAAGGAGGAAATCAAAGAACATAACGACTAGGATAAAGGAACAAAAAATTTACAATAAAGCAGAATATTTAAAAATGGAAACCCAAAAACAAGGTCCAGGCAGCCAAAAGAAGCAAACAGATATCAAACACAATGGTTAGTTAGTTGTTGCTAGTTAGATTTAATACTAAGATTCAAGTTCAGTTATGAATGACTTGGCTAACAATACCTATTATAAAGGTTGGTGGGATCTGTCATAACCGTTCAGTCATTTCAATGTGTCTAACCTAAATGCTGGCCTTTCAAGCATGCATCTTCAGTGAGACCTTGTTCTGACATCGGAGTCTGCTGAAATACTCCACTAGTCCAAGATATCTTACACAAAGCTTATTTGGTCATGGGGATCTTATCAGCAGCTGCAACCAATATTTCTCCGCCACAGTACTCAAACTCCCCAGTACTAAATTAGTATTTTCTTAGCCATTTAAATACACAAGGGGAATATGTTTATGAAAAAAAAAAGATAAATATGACATTTGACAAAAAAGATTCATCTAAATTAATGTCCTGAGAAAGATTAAACCAGTCCCCAAAAACTACATTTTCCTTTCAACCCAATTTAGTTTAAGGATGGATTAGACACAACATGTTAAACAGTGAGCTGGTGGCCAAGTTCGGTCCTCGAGATCTACTAGCCTTCTTCCACACACCTGAATCAAAGAAATGGCTCGTTATCAGGCCTCTGCAAGCTGAATGACATGTGGATGAGGGAATTCAGGTTCAGGGGTGTTGGAGAAGGGATGCATCTAAAAGCTGCAGGATAGTAGATCTCGAGGACCGGACTTGGGCACCCTACTTTAGAGACTTTGTTATGTGGATGTCACATCCTTTGCAGTAAAAAAAAACAAAAAACACATGACTTCCTTGTTTCAAACCATATAATGAGCCAATCTCATTATATGGTCTGAAACAGGGAAATCGGGCTGCTGCTTGTAGCTTCAGTTTACTTACTTACAGAAAGGAAGTGTATTTACTTCCCAAAATGGCTGAACTACTTTTTTTATGGTTTCTTTTTCTTATGGACTGAATCTCACATAGAGCTGGAAATTAGGTATTTTACCACATATTTTCACATTGGCCAGAATGTGTGTGTTGTCATGCAGGTGCCTGTTGAGGACGAGTCGCATGGGCAGCTCAGCAAAGACAAAACTCAGCTAATGGAGGAGAAAAACAGCAAAGAAACACATGCTCATTTGCTTCAAGTGTATTTCACATAAGTTAAACACATTTTTTCCATCTGTTTAGCAAACAAGATTAATGAAGCTGTCACAGAGAAGGAAAAAAACTTCAGACTCACATTAAAGATGAAGTTGAAAACCGACTGAAAGACAATGATGTAACTGTGGCACGCCCCCTTTGGAGGCTTTTTCTGCTCCTGCACGTGCTCTTCTCTGTAGTTGATGAACTCATAGTACTGCTGTGCCATCCTGCATGTGTGGTGTGCAAAACAAGCGTGAATTTATTAAAAAGACTCAGACAGAGGTTGTATCTTTGAGACTACAAAATCTAAAAAAAAAGAAAATCTATAATAACTCACAAGGACCATCCCTAGACAGAGAAGACTGAAGAAAAGATCACCAGTTACCAGGCTTATCAAACATCAGTTAAAAGCACCTTTACACAAATGCTCACAGAGTTCAATCAGCAGACACATTTCAACACTAACCGTAAGAAGGAAACTAAAACAGGTCTTCAGGGTCAAAATCCTGCAAAAAAAAAATAAATAAAAAACTACCAAGGGAAGCCGGTATGAAGAAAAGTTAGACCATTAAAAAAAAACTTTTGTTGTGTTGAGTCCAAATTTGAGATTTTTGGTTCTAACCACCATCTATGGCAAAGTAAGGTAGCTGAATGTGTCCATCATGAAGCATGGAGGAAGAAGTATGATGGGGAGGAAAACCAGCGTTCTGCAACAATATGCTCTCCCATTTAGTTTGTTTTTCCCTTAAAGACAATGTTGTCTTTATATATGTTGATCACCTTGTTGTAAAATTACTTGCAACACTGGAGCCACAAAAGTCTTAGCCTAGCGTCGGTCTGTTATACTGTTATACGCTGCACTTGTGTTCACAGGGAAGTTGTGTAAAAACCTTAGAATGAGGAAAGCTTAAATCACAGCAGGTGGCTACAACAGCCTGAGAAAACAGTCATCCACTGATGATTCACGTACTTTGTTTGGTTTTCATTATGCTGTGTGTGCTTCTAATTCCCCCCACCCTCTCTTTCATATCCTGTTTCTCACCTGGTTATATAATTCCCCAAAGAGGCCCAGAGAGGCACAATGGCCACACCAATGGCTACAGCTGATGGAACTAATGTGTAGTAACGCTCCCAGTAATTGGTTGAAACGAAGAGGGCGTAGATTCCCGACGCCAGGAACATCATCCACTTAGTACCAAGAAACCTGAATGAGTAAGACAATGTGTGCAGGAGGTGTTAATGCCTTTCAGATTGAAATGAAATATCTGCTTTTATGTTCATATAATGCACAGGTGTCAAATTCTGGTCCTTGAGGGTCCCTTTCCTGCAAATTTTTATCGTTTCCCTGCTCCAACACACCTGACTGAAATTAATAAGTCATTGTGAAGAACTTAACAACAAGCCTTTAGATCCATTTGATTTGAACAGGGTGTGTTGGAGCAGGGAAACAATTAAAACCAGCAGGATAGCCGCCCTCAAGGTCCATAGTTTTACACCCTGAAATGTGTCTGACTACCTAATCAATATGGGAGTGTACAAGAGGCCGATGATTGGCGTAACATTGATGCCCATCAGCATCTTCCTGTCGATGTTTTCAAGGCCAAGGTTGCTGTACTTCACTTCACGGTAGGTCATATCATAATGAAGGATTAGTTGCATTTGTAGTAGGCCTACATTGTCAACAAAGACCAAAAAGATTATTCAACACCGTTCATTTCTTCTGTCTGATTCTGTGTCTTCCACCCAATCAAACTCACCCATATAAACACTATAAACAATCATAGCTCCAAAACTGGCAGCAAGAGCATTCTTGATGACTCCCAGCTTTTTTCTTCTGTAGTATTTCCTCTCTTCCTCTTCCTCATTGTACTGCGCCTGTGGACCTAAAAACTCCTCCATCTGAGAAGAAAGGGTAATCAAGTCATGCATATGTAAAAAAAAAATTACTTAGGTCTTTTACCCTAAAATCACAGAGCTCACCTGACCCTGAATGTCTTCCTCTTGGCCCACATTCAGCAGTTCATTCATCCCACCATTTGGAGGCGCTACAAGCGGACCAGCGTCAGTAATCAGTTCTTCATCCTCAGGTGCATCCATCTGGTGTCCAAAAAGGATCCGTTTCCAAGATTAATAGAATAAAGTTAATTTCTCCAAATATTAATCACTTAAATTATGTGTGTGTTTTCAGATGTCTTCATCTATGAATTTCTCTAATAGATAAATAAAGTATCGATCTATCTATCTATCTATCTATCTATCTATCTATCTACAGTGAGGAAACTAAGTATTTGAACACCCTGCTATTTTGCAAGTTCTCCCACTTAGAAACATGGAGGGGTCTGAA
>JBAMHW010000004.1:31557599-31572982 GCA_037177495.1 Rhadinocentrus ornatus
CTACAATTTTGTCTCTGGTGTCTTTGGACAGCTCTTTGGTCTTGGCCATGTTAGTAGTTGGAGTCTTACTGATTGTAAGAGGTGGACAGGTGTCTTAATGCCGCTATCCACCTCAAACAGGTGCTTCTAATTTAGGATAATTAGTGGAGTGCAGGTGGACTTTTTAAAGGCGAACTAACAGGTCCTGGAGGGTCAGAATTCTAGCTGATAGACAGGTGTTCAAATACTTATTTGCAGTAAATTGTTACAAAATCATACATTATTAAAAACTGTAGAGAATGGAGCTTTTACAGCTGAAGCAAATGCTTATCAAACTAGGTGTATTTTCGCTACTAGCCAGAATGTCCTTTAAATAAATTTTAGCCAAGGTGATGCAGTTTGTCTTTGTGATCTCACCTTCAGTTTGCAGCAGGGTATCACAGAACTGGGCGCTGTGTTGTTGTTTTTGCAGCTCTCCAAGAAGCTGCATATTATAGCCGGGCCACCAGAACCTATGCATGTCCACGTGAATCCTAACACCCCAGCAGGAAAAAGAGTCAGTTTCTAGATGTGAAGCATTAATCACAGATATGAATAACACAATAACTGTAGCTGTCACGCGTTTTGTTTCTATTTCGGATTTTAAAAACAGACTAAAACGGAGAAACTTTTTTTTTAACTGAAACATTTCACGATCCTGTTCTAAGTTCTGTCATGTGGGCAGCGGTTTAGGACTGATGATGGCACGTGGAGGGGCAAAACTGTTGACAAGCTGGACTTCCGTCAGTGAATTCTAATTACATTTAATTTAACGTGCACACTTAATTATCTTAAGTATTCCTCTTATCAATCTGTTGAGTCAAGTTCACATTTTTGGCCTTATTTAAACTTTCTTTTTTAGAAATTTGACGATAAATGTATCGCTACAACTCGCTAGCATGTTGTGATTATCTAGCTAATGAGCTAGCATGTCACAACTAAAACTCCACACTTCTACCAATCACACAAATACAGAGAAGCTGTTAATGACCTGTAGTTTGATTATTTGCTCGTTTAAATGAAATATTAATTTTTTTGAAATGTACTCTGCCGTGTCAACCAACTCTACATTAACTTGATAAATAAAGACTTAGCGTCTCAGATACTCACCAATAATTTTCTGTTGCACGTCTTTATGTCCACGGAGCAATCATAGTCCATTTATCAAACTTTTTACCTGATGTTAAACAGGGAAAATAAAACAAAATAAAAATGACGCCAGACTTCTCGGCTTCATGTCTAATCTGGCGCAGTCACGGCTTTACTGCGGCAATGTAGCGACACCCAGTGGCCGCAAGTGATACCAGCTTTTTATGTTCTAGAATCTATTTTCATGTCAGAATATTGATATTTTACTGTTTTGAGGTTAAAACCAGTCTATCACACACTGGAATACAATGGAAAGTAAATAAAATATCAGGATCTTCTCTAAATTACACCCAGTTAGCAGGAACTACTTTTCTTCCGGCTGCCAAAGTGGCACAGCAGCGCATCAGCAACAATGCCATGTTTGATGTCTGTGGGAAGACATAGCAGCACTACAAAGCTCCTTAAATATCTGAGTAATTCATAACACACTATATCATTAAATTATGACGAGGAGGAGAGGAGATGGACAGGTGCTGCAAGGGCAAGTCACGTCACTCTTGGAATCCTTTAATGCTGCAGGCAGGTACCAACCACTATTCAGAGGGAGAAAATGTAGAGCTGTGTACAACTGATGCTAAATTTTGGAAAAGTGATTTTTGTCTGCCAGGTTCAGGTTTTTGTTGATGTTCAAACAACAGGAATTCCCCATCGTCTTAAAGACTGTTGCATCCTATTTTATGTACAGTATTAAAAGTGGCTATGAAATAAGATAATGCTGCAAAACAAATTTGTATGCGTTCAGCTTGAAGTGAAATGTGTCTGAGATCAGCTCACTACAACTCAACAGGCCTAGATTTAGTCGGTAAGGATGCTGCAGAGGCTGGGTGTCACTAAATATTCAGTAAAACAGCCACTGTAGGGTTTTCAAAAATAAAAAATATGACTGAAACATATTTAAAATGATTGACTATAACATCAATCCCTCATTTGCTTAGACTGGTTAATTTAACACTTTAAACCAACATAAGACAGAGGCGCTAACCATTTTTTCTAAAGTTTTTTATTAAAAACATTATTGCTAGTTACATAAATGATTCATAAATGAGAATGTGCAACTTTAAGAGCCAAGGCAAAGAAATTAAGGTGTAGTACACAATCTGAATTTTCTTCTTACTGAACCATTAACCGATGACTGAGTTGAAGGGTTTTTCTTTTTCAGCTAAATTAGTTTTTCAATTAAGACGCAGTGAATATTTTTAAACATAAAAACTGATTGCATATGCATTCACCCAGAGCACCCAAAATAATTAACCCCAAATCAACCTTAAAAATGAAATACATAACATTAAAATGAACAAATATTCTTGTTTGTATATATATATATATATATATGTAGTTTAGATGTGCTTTTTCTTTTTCACTTTATTAGCAAATTCTGTTCAATGCCTCCTTTTACATGTTATTAACCCCTGCTCTTCTCCTTTTAGTCAATGAGTTCATTTGGGAAAATGAGGCTCTCTCTGGAATGGGAACAAATGAGGGGATGAAAAAAATACGCATACCCTCATAGGGCTTCTTTAATAATCCATTCATAATCTACATATCAATTTGCACTATGAAATGTGAGCTAAACCAGACAATAGTCATCTCCCGAGTGTTGTTCTGTAGTCTTAAAGCCAGGTAGACTATGGCTGTATGAGCAGTAAATTAAACACAACCCATGAGTTTTATAAAATTAAAAAAATAATTCCCAATAACAAGAGCAAGCTCCTACATAAAAGTTCACACATTCTCATGGAACAGGCTTCCATGTACAGTACTCCCAATGTGTAAGCTATGCTGAACAAACACTTTTTGGCTCGTTTTGACAAGTCAGGTTGGGCACATTTGTCACTCATTTATAAAATAAAATTAAAAAAGCGAGGCACTCCAGTTTGCACACTGTTAAGAACAGTTTTCAAACACATTCATAAGGTTTAAGACCAGGAGATGCAAGAAAATGCACCTACTGAATCAACCGATATCTCCCAAGGATTACCAACATAAAGATCACTTTTAAAAACAGACTGCTGTGTCTGTTCCAAAAATAAGGAGACCCATTGTTCATCTTTATTTCTGCATGTAGATAAATCCATACCAGGACCTGTGCTGATTTATGTGTGTGGATCACAATCAAATGTAGAAAATGCAGCAACCCCCATGCATGTTGGTGACGTTGCACAAGAATAATCCAACACAGTCGTCAGTATAGCTGCTGAAAGAAGTCTGAGTGACAAGTTCTTGCATTCAATATTGGCAGTTGCAGCAGAATAGCAGTGACATTTGGCACAGGTACATAACCAACGGTACAGAGAAAAGCAAAGAGAGGAACATCTACAATCAAAGCAGAAGCTTTACACATATCTAATTTGACTGATAAACAATAATTTTCAGTGGTAACAAATTTTTCTTTTGCCATATTTTTAAGCATCAATTAAAGGAAAAAAAAAACAACATTCCCTCAATTTCAGAGTCATTATCATGAATGTAAAATTCCATCGGAAAGTGTCTTGCTCTGATCCAAGCCGATTCTTTGATTAAACAACCTCCAATACATGTTCTTAGATGAAGCCACAGTCTCTGTTTTCTGACAGAGAATATTAGTGTTTTCCTGCCTGGTTGTAGTGTTGTTGCTTGGACAAACGGTGGTGTGTTCACTATATCCGAGTGGTTAGCAACTTGCAGTGCACAGGCTGTCCACAGGGAGTAAAGATCCACATTATGGTTTCATTGATTGGCTGCAATGGAGGAATGTAACAGAGAGAAAAGAGAAGAGAAGCTGCGAGAGTGAAGAAGGACAAAGAAGTGGTTTAAAGGATGCAGTTTAAATCCCATTGCTAGTGTCGTGGTCCCCTGTTGTCAGTTTAGCAAGGGCAATAAGTGGGAGGAGGCTGTCGTCGTGTGATGCAGACTATCAGTTTTTCTGCAAGAAAAGAGATACAAGTGTGGGAATTGATTATGTAGTGCAACTGCTTATACCAGAGGATGCAGAATAATAAGTAAAAATGCAATACACAGTAGTGGCTGTGGGCAGCAATGTTATCACGATTTATGACAAAAAATAACAAAATGACATCTTAAAGGAACAATGTACATTAAAACTATTCACCAGCAGAGGGAGCAAAACAACATTTAAATACAATATAAATGGGAGCTCACTAATAACACTAGTCACTGTAAAACACAAAGACTCAGCGCATACAACGCAACTAAGACATTAGGCCATGCAGTGAGTTGAGAGGGGAAGCTGGTGGGACACACATACCATGCGCTGACATGCATTGTGACTGGGTGTAGCCTAACCATCGTATGAATCCATTAGAGGCAGTGAGGCCTGCCTCTCCCCATACATCCCTCCCTGAGAATAGAAATAGACAAAAATAAAAAGACAGGGAGTGTAGGATAGATTTTAAGAGTCAAAGAGAAAGAGAAGCCCACAGGACACACAGTGGGAGACATCACGCGGAAATATAAAGGTGAAGATGGAGACGACAACATTTACATGTGTACAGTAAGAAGTGGGAAAAAGAAATGAGATGATAAAAGAAAGAAGGGTTACAAAATGTTAGTTTAATATCAGTTCATGTTTGAGGGGAGAAATTGACAGATGAAAGATTCAGAGCCGGATAGAAATCGGCTGCTGTGCTTTTACGAGTTGGCAACAACATGCAGACTGTGGGGTGAGAACATAAACGTCGTAACAGTCCATCGCCTCACAATGAGCGAAATGTACACCGCTGACCTGTGTCGTGGCTCAGACTGAATTCACTGGAACTGTTTTACGGTGGTGACGCAGAAGCAGCTGAACTTGTTCATGACTTTTCCATTTCACCAGCAGTCCTGGACCCCAAATATTCACTTGTGTGCTGGACTCAGATGTTTTGCTTATTGCCGTTTAACGACAAAAACTGTTCATTCTCAGGCCGCAACTTGTATTGGGGTCAGGAGAGAGGTGTTCAGATTACATAGCTAAGTTAGTTTTCTTTAAAGGTGCAGTCATGCAGGTTTGGTTGTCTGTGTGAAGGGCACCGAGTGGCGTCAATGTTTACCTGTACGGCATCTTTGTCAGCAGGTTCGAGTGTGTTTTCCAGAGTGTTCCTTCTACCTCTCTGGTCCAGTGTAGAGTAGGCATCTGAACATGGGCGAGAAATGTGTTATTACAGGAGGTACATTTTCATCTGTAATGCAAGGACCTAATTTAAGGGTTTTTGTATATTTATAGAAATATATTTTTCCACCAATAAAATATTGGTCTGATGTGTGGAAGGAATTTCTACTTTTACACTTGCCTGGTCCCAAATCATTCATTGGAATCATTTCCCGGTCACTTTTGCCACCTGTGCATCAAAGACAGATTAAAACTGAGTGTAAATGTGACTAATGTTAAGACCACCTCCCACAACACACAATGCAAGACTAAAATGACTAAATATATAGTTTAATTTAATAATAATCTTTACTTAATTAACCCTGATTTTGAAATTAGGATTTGGATTTTACACATCTCTGGCAGATTTACTAAAGAGGGGCTGTCATATGTCGGCGCCCAGGGAGCAGTTGAGCCGGGTTAAGGGTCTTGCCTCTGTTGCCAGCCTGGGGACTTGAACCCAGGTCCTCCAGACCCAAGCCCACCTCTGTAACCACTAGGTTACTACTCCCCTCTCCTTAGCATAGTCAGGAAATGTAGATTATTTTAAAAACTTAAGTCAAATTATCAGACAAAATAGCAGCAACTGAGTGTAGTTTTCTATGTAATAAAAACTTTACTCCAACACTTCCTGACCTTTATCTATGAGCGGCAGAGTACTGTCCTCATAAGATCCGTTGGGCCTGTTGTTGTTACTGGGAGGGTTTAAGTTGACCATGAAGTCAGTCTTCTTCCAGCCATCCTTTTCCAAAGTGCGGCGCAGCTCTTTGTAGCCCCACACTGTTTGCAGCACCAGACCGGCTCCACGCACCTCGCGCTCAGAACGGTTCCTGGTTTTCCCAGAAGGCAGAATAAAGCAAATAATTCAGAGCTGCAACTTCAGATTATAAACCTAAAAATATGGCCAGAAAACACTAAAAAAATAAATAAACAAAAATAGAAAATACTAATTATTTAATGCAAACATTACCCGTCCTTGTTGATGAGAACCAATCTTTCGATTCCTTGCGAAGCCCTGAGGGTTTTGGCTGCTTCAAGACTGGAACCCAGAACCTCCTGGAGAGTGCCCAGTACAGACACCACAGTCTCTTCTGACAGTGCTCGCACCGGTTGACTCTGACCGCCACCGGGCAGATTGGCCACTAGGTGTGGTACAGCATGTTTACCTGATAAGACCCAGAGGTTAAATGATAAGATGTGTTAAAAGATGCAAACATTATGAACTGGCACCCCATGGTTAAAAGAGATTTCTTAAACCTTACCTAGTAGATCTCTGTTGCGTGCATCAATCGCCAGGTTGCGGAGCGCTCCAGACATGGCTCGGACTACCCTGTCGCTGCCGTGGGCCAACAGCTCAGTCAGCATGGGTAAACCCTTCTCTTGGCGCATCAAGCCACGGATGTATCGCCCATACTGAACACACAAGCATGCACAATATTTTCATTCAATAAGGGTCCAATTTAAAAGACTTCTAGCTATCGATTTTCATCCAGTTTTGTTAAAAACTGGCCCTCTCATCTCATAATTAAGCTTGTCATAACTCAATCTTTGACACAGGACAAGTAAGTTATGTGTACATGATACAATCTGGTAACCAGTAGTATGTAAAAAAAATTGTCTTGAGCTAGACTACAATCAGATTTAGTAATCTACCATCTCCACAGATGGGAGCCGATTAGCCCCACAGGCATCTGTGTTCGTACCGGTCATACGTGCCAATTTTCACTGTAACTAAATGTTAACACTGTTGCCATCACTCCACCTTAATTACAAGCAGTTAGTCCTACAAAGGGCTTTTCTCTTTTTTATTCTTCTAATTTCTGTCCTAAGTGTCTGATTGCGAGGGTGATGACCTCTGCCATATGATTGGTTGCCTAAGAAAAACAGCAGTGACAGCTGTTGCCTTCTCAAAAGTTGAGTTTTGTTTTTTTACCTAAAACTGCTTAATGTGGTGGTACAAACAAGGCAGAGTTCCCAAACAGAAGACAATGGAAGCAGCATTTTCCCTCTATGTGGCTGCATATACACTTCCATTGCATTATATGTAATCTTTCCCACTCTCATTCTGTATTTATATTGGATATATATATTTTGAGTCCGAAACAACGTCATCTTTTCTGAGGATTCTTGTTAGAGGGACACACCAGCTAGTGTCCCAACTCCCATTTTACCAGGTTTTACACCCGCATTTATTCTACAAATGTGAGACGGCTTTTATACATTTAAATAAGTTGTTTTAACTAATTCATCCTTAAACTATCTTTATTAACTTATTAAAATTTTATCACCAATTGTCTCCCTATTCTTTTAAGGTGGTTTATTTATGCAGCTATCTCAGACTGGAAATGCCTCTTTAAACAAGCCAGAGGTTCAGAGTTTTTATGCTTCATCTGGTGTTATGTATTATATCAAGACAAAGAACAACTAAAATAAGGTAAAAATACAAGAGAAAAGTCCTGAAATGTCATGGCTTGTGCACACACATCCATATCCACAACTGTGTGTGAATGGCTTGATTTACAAGCGCCGCTTCCCTCAACGTTATGCTGGTGCTGTGATACAGCATTCTAATAATCAGCAGCAGTTCTTACAGTCCAACGCCCAGCACACAGGTTCTGAACTGCTCCAGCTGAGGCTTCCAGCACGCAGGGGTTCTTAGTCTCCTTTAGCAGAGAGGTGTAGATGCGGACCACCTCTGGCTGGTACAGCAGCTCATAGCCTACAGGAAAGATGGACACAGGAGAAAGGAAGGCAGAATAAATGACAGTAAGGAGAAAGATTAAGGAGTCAAAGGAGTAATTGATAGTAAATAAGCAGAAGAAACAGTAGGGAAAATATGGGTAACAGTTTAGACTAAATACATTTCTTTTACACAATATAGTAAAAGACATTAGCCGAATCTTAGCTTACCTTTAGCAGGCGTGGTCCTCTTTGGAATGTCTATCGTATCTCCAGCTGCATCTTCATCTTTCCTTCCTGAAAGTAAACACAACATTAAAGTCTGAGAACTGCACAAACCTGTAACTGTCTCTTAACTACGATAAGCTCTTCAGGTGCTAGCTCTACTGTTAGTACATTTATTCTAGTTTGGTTAGACATGCACACGCTCCCTGACACACACAAAACACAACCTGAACAGAGATTCAAGTTCATTACAAGGCATCACACTACTCCACATTCAGAGTGACAAAAATAAGTGCATGTTAGTACTAACACACAACACTTCTTATTGTTAAATCAGCCTGCTTCCCCCAAGACAAGAGCAAGCAGCGACAGCACAGTGCTGTATAACAGACGTAAAGAAAGCTTACCTTTGGAAAACCACTCATCTGTAGCCCAACCAGACAGGGGAGATAAGAATGAAGAAAAAAAGAGAGGAAGACAGGATGAGGAGGGAAAAAGAGAGTAGCAGAACAGGAGGAGAGCGTATTTAAGTTAAAGGAAAGCAGCCATAACTGAGCCACTCATTAAACATCTGCTCACATCCCAGTAGCACCACTGCCACCTCACAGAACCAGCAGGTGACATGCTAGATAAGAAGCCCAAATAAAGCACATGGAAGTAAACATCAGCTAATTTCATATCCTCATTGATCTGTCCTCTTTCCAGTTTAAGACAATTAAACTGGTTTGTACAACGCGTTTAAAATGCACACAGAGAAGTGGCCAATGGAGGCTTTGTATGCTCCAATCATCCACTATCACACTACCTAAATGCTTGTGTTATTACTAGGTCTGGGCTATATGGATAACAAATATTATAGTTTTTGGCTAAATGATGAGATACAACATACAACGGCATATATTTATAAGTAATAATAAAAAGACGGTGAAGACACCCTCCCCAGCTGGGCAGCAAGGCTCTCTCACATCCGGATACATTTGCAGATTTATTTGCAAAGTAATTCAGACTCATCGGGTGACATTATGGCTCAAGGGTTTTTCAGAAGCTGTATAAAGTAGTGATGCATCGTTTGGGAACTGGTAAGTTTACATGAAGCAAAGTCGGACTACATTGTTTTATTAAAACCTTATTTGCAAGCTTTTTGTGGGGTCTTAAACTACCATTTAAGATTTTTATTCCAACTTTTGAATGAATATCTGAGCACAGAGCTAGATATCGCCCGGCTATGTTAAGTTTAGTTTGAGACCATGTTAACAGTACTTTCAACTTTTCTTTTACTTAGAATTGCAACAAAATATAAAACAAAACAAAAAAGAATGTTTCTAAAAAAAATAAATTGTAGGTTTTGATTAGATCTGGATTAATAAAGTTTGTTTGTTTGTTTGTTTTTAACATTACTGATTTCTTCACTTAACACAAAGTCCTGACATTTCTGGATTTGTTGAACACTAAACGTGTTTACTGCTAGAACTGAAGTCCAGGTAAAACTTAAAGCTTGAAGCGAACAGATAGCTCGCTGTCATTGTAGAAGGATTTAATAAAGTCGGCCACAAAACACAAAACTTCTGTGAGGGATGTGTAGTTGAAAACAAAATCAACATTCTCAGTGAAACACAAACAAAAGCAGAAGGATAAGCACTCTCGTTGGAGGGGGGGGGACATTCCTGTGTCAGCTAGTGGTATTTGTTTGTGCAAGTGTGTGTGTGTGTTAGTATCTGTCTAGTGTGAATGTGCTGCTTACAGTGACATCACTGCAAGCACTCCTGAAACCCACTGAACTAATACAGCGCGCTTCTCTGTCCACTTCCGTGACACAGACCTTTGCCCTTGCGGGAGCTGAAGCAGCCGGCCTTGCTGCTGGAGGGGGCGGAGCCCTGGTTTACCGGCATTGTCTCCTGGTAGCGCTCATAACCGGGGATTTCGCTGTGTACATGATAGGACAAGTTTCTCAGCAGGCAAACACTGTTCTCCATCAACTGCAGACAAGGAAGAAAACAATAACTTGTTCAAACACAAAATCTTTACCCAAAAAGTCATTAGTTCTTTGTATATTTAACTACTCATGTTTAATTAGCGTCAACTAAACCTAAAATAATAATTTAAGTCAGTAAACCTCCACAAACCTTATTGTCCACATCTTTACAGTCAATCTGAGACTGGACAATGTACATGAGGGAATCAACCAATCCCGTGCACTCCCTCAGCTTCCTCCTCGCCTCTTTTCGTTCTGAACTTACATTTCTTTAAACAGAAGGAAAAAAATGGGGGGAAAAAGGGAGATTAGTGCCACGAACGAGGCAGTTTTGGTGACTACAAAAGAATTCCAGCACATAATTGTTCAGCACACCCCCAAGAGTTGTTTGAATGGAGCTCCTGTTAAATCGACAACTTTACAAAGACAGTTCAGTTTGACCAGATCGAATTACATCATTCTTACTTTAATCTAGCAGAACAGGATGAAAAGCTGAGAACGAGTAATCTAAACGACGTTTCATGAGGAAGAAACTAAGTGGCACAGCCTTTTGTTCTGGCCTGTTTTCCTCAGTGACAGACATGACCTCTAAAACAATACCAGGACACATTCCCTACCACAGCTGGGGGTACTGATTTCACTTCACTGCATGGTTCACCAAGTCCATTAACATGCTACAATAAGTAAACAAAAGCAACTAAATGAAATGAGGACTGGAGACGAGAACGCCTCTGATTGTTAATGATTTACTTTGCCACCCCGGTTAAAACGTGTCAAGTCAGTTAATTTCAGACTGACTCAAATACATGCATGCATCAACGCACATATATAAATACTATATAATTTGCAAAGGATTTGGTACAATTATAAGAGCATTTTAACCAGGTGTTAAAACCGGTAGAAATGTACAGATCACTATATTTAAATCAGATTTTAGATTAACCCAACTAGTAGATTCTGATTTGGCCAGATTCAAATTTTCTTTCTGTGAATAATAGTTGACAACACATTTAATTTCTATTTAAAAGGAAATTTCAACTCATGTCTGTAAGAAAATAAATATAAAACTACACCAGGTTTCGGGACTTTATCTTGCTTTATCTGAATGACAGGTTTCCTGGTCCTATTAAACTGAATTGCAGCCCCATTTTACACAACTTGACACTTTGCAGAGGCTGCTCAGTTTAATGTTTAACGTTGTAGGCGGTTGCTGTGCGCTCTTTTAACAGCCAGTTGCACACAGAGATGTGTGTCATAGTCAGATGACTGCTTGCTATAACTTAAATCCAGTCTATATTATTATAATTACAAAGAGGCATGGTTTGTATTTTAACGTTAATGTTAGTGATCAGGGAATTTTAAATCTGCAGATATCTTGAACCAGGTACACAGATTTTAATGTTTTGAGGGATAATATTTCAACCCATCTGCAGAATCCAGCTCTGCACTCTACATTAATAATTAGCAAAAAAACTTATGAGACAAGTCACCAAAAATGTTGGGAGGAAGTTATAGCTTTTTTTTTTTTTTTTGTAACCTTAAATGGATTCAGTTTCATTACCTATATCTGTTTAAAATCACCTCAGAGATGAGTCAATAATTAACATTTTACCAGCATCTATAAAAGCTACAATAAACCATGCAGCTGTACATATTCCAGTCTCTACTCACTGTGATCTATGCTGATGCTGCCCAGATCTTTCCTGTAAATACCACAACTTCTCAAATTTTCAAGATAACCAAATTATTTACACATACTTTTCTCCACAAGCAGATGAACCCTAATTAACCATGTGCTTGAGGGGAATGCATAGATAACAGAGCCTCCAGCTAGAAAAAACTGTTTACACTGTATATGTCAATGCCCCACTTTCCTCTGATTGCCCTTCGGCTATAAACTCCAAAATCCCCTTTCCGTTCTTCTCTTAATCTCTCTCAGTTTCTCAGGGGTTCTCCAGTTCAGTGGGAAAAAAGTAATGACTGACATTTCAGCAAAAAGTCTGAAATAAAATGTAATGACCTTTTTGTTCATTATGCTCTTTTTTGTGGCAATAACAGAAATCAGTCAACAATCTTATTTTAAGTGTCAAATTTAACATTTCCTGTAGAGGAGAACAGTTTTTCCTGATTGAAGAGTTGTGCATTTCCTGATGTCTCCGTCTGTTAACTTGTCTCTTCATTCCTCCCACTTATATAAATCCCATTACTGTCAATCCACCAAACTGGCAACCTCCCACTTTCTTTTCCTGTAATCAGTAGCAGTGATGCAGCTCTGATCTTTCTTTTCTCCATACCTGAGGCAGCCTGCAGAGTTGGTCAGGGCCGTTTCCCACTCAAGATGTCTGGGTTTGCAGTTTTCCTCGCCTCCTCTTGTTCCATTGCTCCCTCGCTCCCAGCCAGAATGGGGCACCATGACCTCGTCAGAGAGGGCGTGCAGTGCATGGTCCACAATCTCCATTTTCACAGAGTCATGAGATGACAGGTTCCACAGTGTTGCTGCAAGAAACAGAATTTCACATTTGGAATGTGCAAAAATTATTGATTAAAAGAAAATGAATCATGTAAGATTTTGTATTGTAACAAGACGAAGTGTATAATAACGTAAATACAGTAAAAAGGCTCACAAACACCGGAACTATCCACAAATATTAATTATTAAGTATCTGGTATAAGCTTCTAAATATTTAGGTTTAATCGGAGTAGATATTTATTAGAATTTTGTCTTTTCTGTTGAGAGAAAGAGGAAAAAAAACACTAATTTCCAGCAAAATATTAGTTTTTATAAGTTGAGGATTTACCAGACATTTCACACCTCACCTATGATCTCTAACTGTGGGTAACAACAGAAAGAATGGGATCACCAATGCAAGCGACAGAAACAAGTTTCTTTCTAAGAGTGGCTGGTTTCACCCTTATAGAAAGGCAGAGGAGCTCAGTCATCCAGAAAGGAGACAGATACTAGTCAATACTCCTCTCCAACAAAAGAAGCAAGTTAAGCTGGTTCAGTCATTTGGTCCCTCAGGGAGGTTTTCCAGACTGTTCCACTGGGAGGAAACCTTGGGACATACCCCAGATCAGCTGGAGAGATTACATCTCTCGGCTGGTTTGGGAATGCCTTGCAGTCAAAGGGCAGGGAGCCAATTAATATTATTTTACCTGATAATATTTACTTTCTATAAATCATTAATAACCCGGATTGTAAATTACAATGATGAAATTATTTTACTAGTAAACTAAAAATTCACATGCAACTACGACAAGCATATGTATAGCATTTAACATCAAAGCCCAATCTGCTTCTTTGTTTAATAGAAGCTCTGCTTTAAACCCAAATAGGATGCACAGAAATCCTGGAAGAGCAAATAGTTTTTGCCAGTCTGTTGGCACATTAACTTGTTTGTGTAGCATAATCACTCCACTGATCCAACGTGAGCCCAATGCCAGAGATTTTGCTCAGTTAGAGGGACATATCTTTGTAAAAGAAAACGTTTTTTCACCAAGAAAGTCATTGAAAATACACATAGAAAGCAGTGTTGAGTTTCTCTGCAGTTGCTGTTTACACATGCAATCCTTAATTATTTGTAGAAATCCATCAAATGGAGCGATGTTTTGTAGAGCCCAAACAAGGTACACTTCTTTACAACACATGTAGGTAGTTAGGTTCCAAAAAAAAAACTGTTTCAGTATTGATGCCAATATGATCGGCATTAGCCATATCAATGAGAAAATAGAAAGCAAAATACAAGCCTGCAGAAAAAAGCGTGTAACAGTAAAATTTATCAGCGCTCTTAGTCACCATATACGTTACCTACCCTGGAAATACAATCCATGTTATTTTCCAAAAGGAATACCCACCCGTATCTGAGCAAAGGCTGCAGATAATTTGCATTTCCACATGCAGCCCTACCAGAGCATGTCTGGAATATTTTAGGGCTGAACTGTATGTATGAAAACAGCTTAACATCAGTCTGAAACACAACACCTGCAGCTTTTACAGTTAGACGAATCCGCAGGGCCCCCAAAAATAGACCAAATTCCGCATTTAAACAATGCAGACGGACGGACAAGTGTCCGTCCGTCTGCATGTCTGTCTTCTGCAAAGAGCATAAATGGGCCTTTAGTGCATTTGCATGCACATCTAACCTGTGATTATGTCTGTGAGATCCTGATCGTGGGTCTTCCTAAGTAGCCTGACCAGAGCAGGAACTCCATCACAGTTCTTGATGGCAATCTTATTGTCTGGATCTTTGCCATAGGAAATGTTCTTTAGTGCTCCACATGCTGCGTAGTGAACCTATAACAGAGACATAATGGCAGTTTTATGAGTAATTTGTTATTAGAGTGTCACTTAAAGTAAACATTGATTTCACATTCACCAGCACTCAAAGCAAGAGTCATGCTCTTCTTATGGTTACTGCAAACATTAGATTGGTTTTGGCAATGCTGATAAAAAATAAATAAATAAAAATAGACTACAAGTAACTGCAAATTAGTTGGCCACATTTCTCGTGTTTTTTTTTATAAAGCCTGCTTATGTCAGCAAGTTTACAAACATCCCGTTATCCATACTTACGTGTCTTTTGTTTTTGTTACACTTGAAGCATTTGTTGAGGGGATGTTAAATTCATTGATCAAGTTTACGTGATAACGCACTTCTTCTCGTTATGTAGCATATTTTCAAGCACACATTTTAGGCGTGTTTAATGCTTTCAGGCTTTCAAGCAGCAACCAAGCAGTCAGTCTGACCCACTTTTCAAGTAAGCAAGTTAGAAAACACACAACAGACTTATTGCTGGTTGTAGAGTATGAGAAATGAAATTAAGATGCTCTGTGCTGCAGGAGTGGAATGCATTATGTGGTTTTATGTTTTATTGCCAATACATACATCAGCAAAACTTTACCAGAGCGACGCTTAAATGAAAGGGAATCACAAAAACCACTGAATGTTTTGGCCAAAACCATATTTAGAACAAATTTTTGACCGTTTGACCAAGAGAAGTCAATTACATAGGTTAGTGCTTATTTATTTTCTTATTCTCCTGATACTAGGGGATAGTACTGAAGACATTTAGCAGGTCTCACTTATCAATTCCCCTTAATACTAAAATATATTAAGCTTTTTTACATTAAGAGTCGCTTTTTGTTTATATATATATATATATATATATATATATATATATTAAAATCAATATATATTAAATCCTATCTCAACTC
>JBAMHW010000004.1:31573082-31589365 GCA_037177495.1 Rhadinocentrus ornatus
TGGGGCTTTTTTATATGGAGAGGCGCGTTTTGTTTGTATATATATATATATATATATATATATATATGTTAAAATTAATATATATTAAATCCTATTTCAACTATTCTACGTCCAAATTCTGCTGTAGGAATCAGCCCACTGTGCTTTGTTTCTTGATTGAACGACGTTCCAGACGAGTAATTATTAAGAAATTTACGTTATTAAACATATGTAGGTTTTTGAAAGTGTATATAGTGGGTGAGAATGTTAAAAATGTTCAAAATAGTTTCGGAAAGGTCTATAAACACTCCGGGGAGGGATAATTAGGCCTTAACATGCATTTCAGTTGTGAAATATTAATAAGGTCGTCATTTCGTGGATTGCATTTATCGTGGGGTGTTTTCAGAACGTATATACACACACACACACACACACACACAAGTTTGTTTGTTTTTTAAGTATGTTACATCCTTTAAGCATCACTTTTTATTCCATCTAATTCAAACGTAAACTTCTAGAGCAATGGAGGGTAAATAGAAAAAGCCTGAATAAAATCCAGTAAACTGACCTCTCTGTTTGGGTTGTCAAGCATTGACACCAGTGCAGGAATGCCTTTCATACGACGAACATCAGCCTTCACCTGAAAATAAAAAGGATAGATATTAGTCTTGATTTCAATGTTAGTTTGGCTCATCATGTTTGACAACTTATAACTCTCTGTAGGGGTAAAGTATTGTTTGTGTCAATGCTATTATTTAAGCATACACACAAAAAAAACAACCAAGTATTTTTTCTTATTCATTCAGAAAGTTTTAAGTCTGAACCAGCTGTTTATTCAACCTTGCTTCACAGAATAAAAATGTATCAAACATCTGCTTCTTGATGTCAAATTGTAATTATAGATTCTTTAATCGCATATCTTAAATATAGCTAAACTTTCTGTCCCGTGGTTTCCATGTCTTAATCATTCTCAGAATACACTCTCTGCTGCACGCTTTACTTATTAACTTTAAGCTACAAGAAATTACACACAATGCCTTACTTTGTCATTCTGATAGGTGAGATGCTGCAGGTATGCAGCTGCGTTGCTCCTGACGGGGTCCAGCCTGTAGTTGAGCATGGCGATGACCTCTGGCAGCTCTGGCTGACGCCAGCCACCAGGGCCAGGGCCTTTCCTTAGAGTGCTGTCCAGTGAAGCCAAGCTTCCCCTCTCACCCTGGGCTAGCGGTGCTCCTGCACCCCAATAGTACAGGTCTCCAGTACCACTCATGTCACCATCCAAGATGCCCTCATAACTCCTGTGGATGGAACAGACGATACAAAGCCTTGGATGAATTTAAAGAAACAGACCTAATTTTGTAATAGTAATTGGTTTGTGGTGCTAAGTTACATTAGTATGACCCCAGATAAGAGATAGTTTCCTTTGGATCACCAGGTAATGAAAAAAAAAACTGTTCTGTGCTTCTCCCTCAAAAATTAATCATAAGCTCTGCATGCAGTGTATACTTACGCAGTCCTGCGTGGGGGGCCATGGAGGAAAGCATGGTGGTTGCGAGGCACAGTGCTGTAGTGCACTGGGGGTCCCATGCCATAGTCAGGCTCATCATAACCCATGCTGCGTTGATCATCCTCCAAACCATACGGCTCTGGGACAAACCTCGGGATGGAGGATAGCTCCAATGCACTTCCCATACGCGCAACCTACACAAAGAGGGAAAATATTATGGCACACTTCAAAAATAAATAAATCAAAAAATAAAAACATCTCCCAAAAAAGGTGAAACTTCAAACATCAGCAGGCCAAGATAAACACACCTGTGGTTGAGCAGCATAGGGGTCCAACTGGTTCCTGCTAGGGGCTCTGTAGCTTGGATCCAGAGTTCTGTACCCATCTGGATGGACCGGTCTGGCAAGAGGAAGAGCACGGTTATGGGGCAAAAGGATTAAGGAAATAAAATCAAAATGTTATTATCTAACGCGTTATTGTATGAACACTTTAATTCTAAAAAAAAATTCTTAAAAATAACAAGAGTTTTTTACTTTTATAAAAATGTTAGCAAACACATTACCTGTAGCGATCATCCATACGAGCTCCCCTGCTAAGGCTCGTGTAAGTCTCAGATGGAGGTCCAGGGCGGTACTCGTTGTAGCCCCCGGGAGGTCCGTAGTGGTAATTGCGTGGGACAGTATGAGTAGGGTAGTCCATTGGAACAGCACCTCCAGGGGTCTGTCTGTAAACCCGGTCTACGGGTGTAGTGTAGCCCCCCATACCGGTCACAGAACCCCCACCATCTATAGACAGTGTGTCCGACACAGAAGGTATAACAGTGCGGGTGGTGGTCGTCTTCACTACTTTCTTTACCTTGTAAGGGAAACAAGTGAAAAAGCTGTAAGGTTGGAGCATTTGTAGGAAAATTTGATCAGAGAATAATCCAATAACAAGCCTTCCAATAAAACAGCATTAAAATTCTTTTAGGGCTGTAAACTGTCAACTTTGCATTAAGCTGTAATATGAAGCTCATACTTACGGTGGTTTCTGTTCGCCGAGTGGTTCCATCTTCACTGGTCTCCACAGAAACAACAGGGGGCAACTCCTGAGGTTCGTCCTCTACTGTGTACGACTCCTGCATAACCTGACCCGGATCCATCCTGAACTGCATGCACAGATTAAGGATAAAAGTACAAAGTCAAATGCATCTCCCATAGCATTTCTAAAAATAATGACTTAATACGGTAGCATGGATGTGCAATCATCACATTATAAGTACGAAGCCAAATAAGGTAAATTAGCTGGAATTAATCATGCTACAACTTTATTCTGAATGACAAATTTCTGACTGTATTCTGAAACATGCTTACGTGATGTGTCCCGTTGATGTAACCCTCGCTCAGTGTCAGCCTCTCTATGTCTGCATCACAAGGAATGCGACCGTTCTATCATGACACAAAAAAAACTCTGAGTGGATCTGACACAAAGAAAAGGCTGAGGCTGAAAGGGTAGATATGCACAAAAAGTTTGTCGACCATTTAAAACAACTCAAATACTGCAATGACAAAATAAACCCAATATGAAGAATAGGAAACATTGCTCTTATCAGTTTAATTACCTACAGTGGCATCCACATTAACTTAGTGACTCCTAAGACATTTTAAAATTGCAAACTGTACTTTTTCCCCCCCACTTATGTCTTGAATTGTGGAAATGCAATTAATTACTGTCTCAGCAGAAAACAAACAAATTAAAAAAAAAAAAATTCAAAGATTAAGTGTCAGATTATATTATAAGTATTTTAGAGTTGTGTATTAACACCAAAAAGAGACGCAAGACGTATAACCATCCAACAACCTTTCAAATGAACTGTTAAGGTGCGATGAGCAGATGAAATGATAATAAATGGAGATTTAGTCACTCATGGAGTAATGAAGATCCACACAAGAGACAAATGCAGACAGAAATTCTCCCTCTCATATGTCAAAACCATCTGCACTGCCTCTGAAGGAGTGGTGATGGGTGTGGTGAGCTTGCATTTCCAGACATAGAGGGAGCCCCATCACTTCAGCTGAATCTTGACTAGTCAGAGTAAGGGGGGGGGGGGCAATTGTTACGCTCTGATTCATAAATAAGATATAGATGTGTCAAACTGACAATAAAGTTACATTATTATATATTTCTAGAGAAAAAGACAACCTGCTGATAGCTGAAGATCATGCTGATGAGGGAAGTGACAAATACTGTAAATAAGCACACATGAGCACATTCTCTAGTTTCAGAAAAGGGCACAAACAGAAAGAACCACAAAAAGTACCGGGCAGATGTGAACGTGTGAGAACCTGTCAGACAGATAGTGTTTTCCTGCCTTGGGAGAGTGACACAGGCATGCAGAAACGTTTTGGGCTATGTAAACACACACAGCAGTCACAGGGATCACCACAAGCAACATTTCTAACCTGCTTTCATCTTAACACACACAAAAGTCTTCCTTATCAGTCACTAGAATCAATCTGCGGCTGGGACATCTCCCCATAAAGACATGCCTAAACACAAGAGCAACAAATAGAGCTAGCAGAAAATGCAGATTTTTTTTTTTTTTTTTGTCGTCGTTGTTAAGGCTTCTTAAGGGCCTGAAAGCGTGCATAATTATGTTAAGAAACCCAGCTTACTAATAAGAAAGCGAAAGAAGGAGTGAGTGTGGGCGTGTATGTCTGCCTGTCTGTGAGGTAAATTCAGGAGTATGAAGTCACGTAGTTTTTGCAGTAAGTGACTGATTCATTCATGATGAAGAGGGTGTGTAAGCAAACGATGACACATATTATGCTGTGAAACCAACTTGGAAACCAAGAGCTTCACCCAGATGATGACAAATCTGACTGGTGCCTTGTTAAAAGGCCCTTGTCCCACCGAGGGATGTCCTTGTACCAAACATGAATCCAGCAAGAAATAAATAAACTAGTTGACTGCCTTACTGTTATTACAGGAGTAAACGTGTGATGATAAAAGTCAAAATGACAAACCAAATATCAAGCAAGCAGCAGCTCTGCTAGCAAACACGCATGGACAAGTCAAGACAGACATGATGGGCTTTGCTATGTTTGCAGCTTGAATGGCGGAGAGATATGATCATGGGAAAAAATTTGTTTTGGAGATAAGATATGGATGGTTACTGAGGTGAAGCACAAGTAAGAGTAGGAAAGGTGGGCAATGGAACAAATGCATGATCAAAAGCTGGAAGCAGAAAGGGTTTAAATTACCTCCTCGGGAAGACATCACTGAAAGTGCTTCTTTCACTTTATTTGACTCAACTTTCAAGGTCCAAAGTTCAAGCTCAATTCAAGCACACACCAAGACTCCAATCTGATTAAACCCACCAGAAGAGGTACGTTTTACCCCTTGTATGGTTTGCTGCCATCCAGTCAGGCCACAGAGATGGGATTGGGGTTACCACGGAGATGACTTTTGATGACGTCACTCGGATCGAGAGGAAATCCGAGGGGTATTTGGATGGAAAATGTGCATGAGGACATAGTGGTGGTAGGGACGTGGATAGCTGGGTGTTACCTGCATGTTGGGGAGGGGGCGGGGCAAGGTGCCGGCACACGACCTCCGCTCCTCCTCCAGAGCTCGGCTCAGCATCTCAAACTGCCTCTCCTGCTCCCGCACCGAGGCCAGCAGGGAGGCCGTACTCGCACACTGCTCCATTCACACGCTGAGAGCAGAGCAAAGGACAGGACAGGGTCATCACCAGAGAGCAAGAAGAGGTTCAACCAACACCGGGATTTATCAAAGAAGAGAGTCACCCAAGTGCAAAAATGGATACAAGACAGGCCTCTGACAAAAGTGGCAATAAAAGTTGATTTTAAGGTTTACAAAGCAGCTAGATTTGACACAAGAAAAATAAGATGAGAGAATTGTAAATGAGAGCATAGAAACTTCGAAAACAGGGACAAGCAGGACAAAAAGGTTGCTATAAAATTTATCCAGAAAATGATTATTCTGTCTTAATCCATCTTGAATTTGAAATAAGCAAAGCAGCCATGGAAAGAAGCTTCTATCACTTTCAGTGCCTTTTCATCACCTACTGCTAAGCAGAATTAAAAATAGAAAGTGTGATACATTACAAGAAGCAATAACAGCATGTTTTCAGCTGCAGCATGTGGCACTTGTTAGCACTTTGTTGCAAAATAGAAAAAGTGAAAAGTGAAGAGAGAGACGAGTGTGAGAGCGGTACAAGGGATTATGAGAGTTATACCAACTTAAACCACTGTGGTGAGTGCACCAGAAAAAGAAGGTTTTTGTTGTGTTCACTTAGGTTTGTCTTAATCACTAAATAGACTATATATTGTATATATTTAGAACATTATTGAGGACATAATTATAAATTCAGGAAACCCTTTAGTGCGGGGTTACTCAATTTTTTCTTACAATGGCTGCAGCCTCCCAGATTTTCAATGTATCCCTGCTCCAACACACCTGGCTTAAATCAATGTCATTGTGTTAAACTGCATAGGCTGATGGATCCATTTAAATTGAGTCAGGTGTGTAGGAGCAGGGACATATTAAAACCTACAGGACTGCAGCTCTCGCAGGACTGAACTGAGCAGCCCAGCTTTAGCATTTTGGTGAACACGGATATTTGCATTTTACTGGAATTAGACAAAGGCTGTAAAACTAAAGTATCAGCGTTATTTTCCCAAAATGAACACTGACAGAATGATGCTTAGTTTGCCCAATAGGAGACTTCTTGCATTTGACACAGAGCATTATTATTTAAGCTTTAAAGGTGCAAACCCATCCTAGTTACACTAGGAGTAGTGACCTTGCATGATCCCAGGGGCCGGGGACCAGTTGGGGGTTAATGGGGGCCCACAGTGGTCCACCTTTGTGGCCAGCTTGAACCCAGGTCCTACAGATCAAAGCCCATCTCTCTAAGCCCTAGGCCACCACTCCCAACCATGCAGCCATATAGAAAAGCTTTTAAAGCATTAAGAAACTAAAAAGAAATTAAACTAAAAAGTTTTTGTTTTTTTCTAGCATAAAAATCAATCTGGACGTATGGAAGGAAATGCAACAAAAACATATGCCACAGATGGTCTAAACCTAAATTACAGAGGCATGATAAAAATTGAATGCCACTCCAGCCCAAATTAAGACCATGACAGAGTCGTTCTTCTTGGACTTTCCCCCTCAGTAGGGATCCTGGTGAGGGAAGATTGAGGAATCTGGGGAAGATTACTTCAGCAGTGTCTGTCTAATAACTAGATGACATGAGAATGGCACATCTCCAAACCAGAGCAAAAATCATTTTCTACTTCAAAGTTCACCGACTCACATTCATCAAATCTGCTCTCTAGCCACACACAACAACACTGTCTGAATGAACAAAGGCTTCTGTGTGAGTGGCCCATGTCTGAACGTGGACACAGCCCGGCATGAGTGTGTGTTCACATCTGTGTGAGAGCGAGTGATTGTATATTTGGGTCAGAGACTAAATAAAGTGGCAAGAGTGTATGGCTGAAACTACTTTTATCCTTGAATATTCAAACAGAGCTGTGGTTACTTTTGGGGAAGTTTAAGCTGCCCAATTTCTTTCCATCTGTGCCAAGAAAAAAAAAAAAAAGAGACATTTGTGGTCAAAGCAGCACACAAGCTGCGCAACAACACACACACGTACCACCATTGTCATACATTCCACAGTGAGATTTTGCATGTCATATCCTGCCTCAGCTGTTAAGCTGTCCTAATAAGGGAGCCCTTCACTTTTCCATTTTGCTGCCATCATCTGTCTCTCACACTGTGCTGGCTGTAACAACAGCCACATTTTACCTTACAGACCAGGACAATTAACTACACAATTAAATATTGACACTTCATATCAGACAACTCAACATACCACAGCCTAAACACCTTTCTTTTCGTTTACTCAGGATGTCATGACTACTTGAATTCACAATTAATTGCAATATTGCGATAAATATCCCTCAATATCATAACATTATGTCTGAATCATATCGGCAGATCTGCACAACTCAAACATCGAATGAAAACAAAGTTGCAAAACATCCGCTTGCACTGCTTTATTGTTCTGTGTGAGTTGCAGAAGAGGTGTGTTTGAGTGGGAAATACGGCAAAGGAAGAATTATCCCCTCTAAACAAATTAATTCATCCTTGTCGGATTTTTTAGGTTATAGGAAAATGACCAAGACATCCCTGTGGAGGTCAGCCTGTAAAGCATGTCGTATAAAAGTTGCTGTGAAAGGAGGCAATACAATAAATACGTTCCTCCGCCTGCAGGATAAACACACGGCTTTGTACAACGAAGTAAATGTACAGTAACAGGGCTAAATGACGTTCATGTTTACCAAATGTAACTTTTACATATAATTTAGTAATTGTGTACATCATAGGGCTGGGCGATTAATCAAATTTTAATCACAATTATGATTTAGGTTTTTAACGATCATAAAAATGAAATGGTGCGATTATTTTGCTCCTTCGCAGTTTACTCTTGTGCTGTTTTCAGTTGCAAATCGTGCGCCACTGGCATTGCAGCGCTCTGTTGCAGACTCCTCCAACAGTCCCAGCCACTTTGGTTTAATTCGACCCCAGATGCAAACGCCTCTCAAGTTATGGGCTGGACACGCGGGAGGCAACATCGCTCCTTCTTTATTAATTTTCTATGGAACTTGCGCGATGAGGCGGAAATCGCTGCCCTCCTCCAGCAAAGCGACAGGCGACATTCGTGCATGTGAAATGTTGCTCTCGTTCACGTAGACGTGCACACGGGGGCTTACGCAACACAAGGAAATAGAAAAATTTTCAATTTTTGTGAGTCATGACTAAATAATCCACCAGCTCCCAGAGACAGAGAGCGATAACAAACGTTATAAACAAACAACTTTATTTCTCGCCAAAGACCAGCGCTCAGTTAACACAGTGAACAACCCGGGATTTTTAGAAACTCATCAACACTTTGGACAAACGGCATCGCTGCCATTTCGTCACTATTTTAACCCTGTTTCTCTTCCTGTATGAGTGTTATGAGGGTGTTGTGAAGGACGCGCCTACAGTCCAATGTTTCGCCACACTACGGACCTGTGGTCTAGCCGCACCATAGAGCCGAATATGACGCGGTTTTCAACATGAAAACAAAATGCCTCCAGTCTCATTTATTCCAGATCACACCCGGCAGAACATAGCTGCTGCTTGTCTGAGACAAACAATAGCTACTGGGACCTGGTAGAAAGAAACTAGTCTGGATTACCACAGACAACGCTTAAAATGCCCCCCATGGTTCTTTCTCTAACCGTGTTAGATAATCGAGAACTCAATTTCAATCAAAATAATCTTTATTATCATTTTCCCCATAATTGAGCAGCCTTATTACATCAGGTTGGGTTTACAACACAATATCATTTTAAGCGGGATTCACTTAATTAATGTTATATTATATGGAGGAGAAATAATGTGAATGAAAGAAGCAAACTACAAACATAGCTTTTGGTTAGGTTCAAGTAAAACAAATACAGGAAGTGAACTACAATCCAAAGGGCATTGTGGGTAAACAACAAAAACATCCGAGCATGTAGGACAATAGGTAGCTGTGGTCGAGAGAAATGGCTTGCAGTCATGGAAGAACGCTGTAAAAGATAGAAAGAAATATAGTTAACCGCTAGGATTTAATGCTCCATGTCGTGCTCTGATATGGTAAAAACAGAAGTTATACTGCATTAACCAATAGATGAACGATTTGCCGTCTTTGTCATTTGTCACAACAACATGAGAAACCATGTTATATATTTCCACTTGGAAAGTAGTCAAGTGGTCACACAGGAAAAAAAGATGTATCAATTCAAAAATCATCTTATAACAGCATCCCCGTCGTCTCAATCATAATATAATTGAATTGTGATGTGTTCAAACATTCCCACCCCTATCATGTGGTCTTCTGTTATTTCTTCTTATTCTGTCTTATTTGAAATGGCAGATACACTGCATTTTATAATGTAGTTTTTAGAAAAAACTCCCAAGTCCAAGAAGAGGTCCTGTAGACTTTTAAATCTGTTTTCTCTAAGAGAAATCCATAGTTTATTTGCAGTACTTATTAATTGTTTACAGAGTGTGGTAGTTTAGTTGGAATGGGACTACCATTTTCCAATGTCATTATATTGGTCTCAATAGACAGAAATAAATTCAACTTAAAGAACTACAAGGAGTGTTCACATTATTTTACACAATCAGCGTTGTCAAATTAATTAACTAATAATTACTATGATTATCACAATGTCATGATTATTTTTTTGACAACAATCGCACCAAAGAAAATAAATCTTCGTGACTTGCAAGTGTGGAGGAAGACAGCTCCTTGTGCCTCAACGCAACAGACCGAGACCCACATGCACTATAGAGCTACTTTAGTGGCAGTGTAGACTAGATTTTATAGAAGGTTGCAGTTACTTGTAAAAGCTTTAAATGGCTTTTGCCACTTAGAGCCTGGAAATTAGTCATTACTCTATTGTAAGGCCATTAGTTGCAAAGCTCAATTGTATCTGCTAATGGGATAGCTTTGGAATTACACTGCTAGGCCACTTACTACCCAGAGCACCACCCACCACACATGAAACATGCTGTTGGAGCCAACATCCAGTAAATAACTTACAACAGTTTGTTCATCCATCATTCAGCACCCAGAATTGTGGCTAAAGCATCGTATCATATGGCACCACTGCTATTTCAGTGATTTTGTCCCTGGTAGTTGCGGCAGACTGACATGAATCCTATTCCACTCTGCAACTCACAAACACACACATTCAAAAACACACTTATGGTAAAATGCTGGTGTGGCTTGGCCATTTGCTCTGCTGACTCGGCCTGATTTGAATGGTCACACAGAGATTTGGCCCGCATGTGTGCTGTGTTTTTTGTGTTAGCCTTGGCCCGCAGCCAATCAGTCCCACCTTTACTATCCTGACATGAAACCACGAGGGGCTCCACCGCAGACCACACCCCTCCCAAGTGGCCTACAGCATGGTAGCTGCAGAAAGTACACATAACACACATGCACACGTAACTCGCATGTGCATGTGCTTACACTTCACAAAAACATTTCAAGGACCTCTGCAAGGCCACCTGTCTAATCTAGACACCAGCTTACTATTTTTAGTGAGAACGGAAACATTCAGCCTCATGTAAAAGAGAAGACTTTTCAATTGTAAAGGGGTATAAAAATAAATACATTATTTTAAAAAATCACCAGCCAGATATTTCTTCACAAGAATCATCCAAGAACTATTTTGCATGATTATGCCCCAAATAAACTTGTGATGGGCCGAGCATTTAGTTGTAGCTATAATCTGACACTGGTCACCAAAGCAGAAATTTAATAAGAGTTTATCTACAAACAAAGGCACCTGGCAGATCAGAATAAATGTTAATCTTGTTGATGTCGTGTAAAGTGCTTCATTTGTTGACTCCCAGCACGTCAACTTGACTAACAACTGATTCAAAGTAACTACAAAAGTATCAACCAAGTGTTAGTATGCTAAAATATATATATACATAAACAAAAGCTAGCACCTCTCACTTTAAACATTCAATCTGCTGTCAGTCCGACATCAAATGACAGTAATATTTTCCAAATATTCAGAGTTCATCCAACTTTAGAAACATCTAAAAATCAGTAAAGTTTTCCACAGCTACCAATTCACTGCATCTTAGGGTATTTAACACTGGATAAACACTGTATAAAATTTGAGCCTGCCTCTTGTAGATAATTTCACGTCCATGTTTTAAACACTAGTATAAACTGAAGATTTGGGATGTCACAATTAGTTGATTTCACAACTAATTTTACAAGTTGAGCAGCATTTGCTTAACGTTACATTATACTGATAAGAAAAACCAAGAAGGTCTAAAAGTGTTTCACTATTCAAACATGACTGATTCAGGGTGAGGTTGAAGCTTTTGTTCAGCGTGCATAGGCCTGTTTATTTATTTTCACTGTTCCAGTATTATTTATGTTTCCAACAGCAGCTATTCTGCTAAAGGGCAGCTGGAAGTCAATAACCAGCTGGACGTTTCTTCACTGCATTTCTAAATTCACTACTGGGATTCACATGGAATGTTCAAAAATATTTTATAATGTAGTCTATAGAGAGAATCTCCCCAAGTCCAGGTAGATGCCCTGTAGCTTTGTACATCTGTTTTCTCTGAGAGAAATCCAGAGTTTATATGTAATATTTGTTCAATCTGCTTTAAATTCTTGGTTACTTTACTTTGTTCCTATATAATTTTGTTATGTTGGTATCAAAAGATAGAAATAAATAAAGCTTAGAGACCTATGAGGAGTGATCATGTGATTTCAATGCACAGCATTAAATGCTCTGACTTCATATCGATGTTAAAGCGTAGTTTTAAAACTGTTCTTAGATTATGCAGAAAATAAGCTACACTGCTTTTTTTTAACAAATAAAAGAAAAATATGCCTATTGCAAAGTCTAGTTCAAATCCCTTCCCCAGGGCAAGATTTAAGTAGTTTTGGGGTTTTTTTTTGTATTATTGCAGGACAGCAATCCTTGCTGAACTTTGGCTATCTGGTTCAAAATATGGCACCGTCTCCAAACCAGCCATGGAGCAGCCTCAGGTGAAACGCAATTTCACATTCTGTTGTAAATTATAATGTTTCCCTGATTAAAACAAAATATCTTAATAATGCACCTTCTATTAAAATGACACACACACTTTAAAAAAATATTTATTTACCCAATACAATATCACCTCATACTAGTTTAGATGAAATATTGTTTCAAGGGATGAAGGTGGTCAGTAATGGATAGCTTAGTTTATTTGTGCTATTGTTTTCTCCAAGTCATAATATTTTTTGTAAAATTCTATCTGAAATTCGGCATTAGTCTTTTTTTTTTTTTTTTTTTTAGATTTTTCGTGAAACAAAACAATAAATCTGACAAATTGAGTATAACTGAAAGAATGAATGCCTCCAATCAACCTAGTATCAAATTTAGCCACAGTCCCAAAATAATCCGTTAAAAACTGCATACATTTTGTAAATAATCAAATTGTTCGTTTTTAATCACATGCACACTAAAAATGAATAAATTATGATAAATCATAACAAACTTGAGGTTTAATTAAGTCAGTTTAAACCAGTTCTTGTATTACTGTCTTATCCAATAGTTAGTCTTAATAAATTTTGACTATAATAAAACTCAATTAAAGTCAAGACTTAATAAAACATTTCAAGCACATCTAAAAATATGACAAGCAATCCTGTTTAGTCCATGAAAGAAAAATAACTTTTTAAGCCATGGATAAAGTTGTTGTTTTTTTAACTAAATAACCGCAAGTAAAATGTGATTATCTCTCAGTAAGAGTTTGTTCTGCTGTAGTGTGCTTCGCTGAACAGCACATTGGTGCTCAACCTTTCCAAGAAATTAACAAGCAGCACCCAGCAAGGTTTCTATTCACAGCTTTATCAATCTGTGCACTTTGATTTCACCCTGAGTACATAATCACACATACTGCTTGCAGAGCCAGCTGACGTAGTCAAGATTCAAATAAAAACAGAGTGAAGGTGTAACCGCTGGAAACGCAGATGAAGAGAGATGAATAAAAGCAAAAGACAACAGATTGGGAGGAGGAGCACATATAAGAAAACTTCAGCCTCTGTGTCAGAGGGACACACCCGTGGTGTGCTCTGAAAGCCCATCATTACAGAGACTCACAAATGATAGCCCTGGCTAAAAACGTCTGGCTGAGCAGCAAGACTTCAGTCTCCACAAGCAAAATGGGCAAAAAAACACATTTTAAGCAGCAAAAATGTTCGACTTGTGCTTTTTTTTTTCTTCCTCTTTCAATTCTTCCTTTTTTACATTTTAAAAGGAAGCAACATGTCTTAGAGCACAGCTTGTCCAAACTTGCCCCCAATCTTAACCATCTCTGTTGCAGCAAGTCGAGGCAAACATGCATGCCCACAAGGTATTTACAGGAATATGTTAGGCATCTCCATGCTGCACTGCTCATCTTAGTGTAGCAACAAAAATCAGCAATTTGGTGGAAAACTTCGTGACACGGTGGCCAGTCTCTGGCAGGGTTTTAACACATCAAACAGAAGCTTCAGACGACCAAGACAGCAAAGTCTAAAGCACCAGGCTTAACCAAAGGTGATCCACTTAAGTAGATCCACTCAGGTTCTTTTGAGTAACCAGCCTCAATGAAACACTGTAAGCTAAGAAGACATTCAAAGCTGTAAGCAAGCCTCTATACAAGGGGATAAATAATTAAGCAACAAACAGGCTTGCTACCTTACCACACCCCACACACCGACCAGACCCACATAACAGGTTCTAGCCATAGTAGACTGCTCAAACACAAACCCTGTTTCACTTTCAACCCATCAAACCACATCAAAAGACAGCAGTTTAAAAAAAAACAACTCTGAGATTTCTCACTACGCTGTAAACACACAAAATGAATAAAAATCGAAGGCAATCTGCGGAATAGAAAACCCATACGATAAGAGTATAGTTACCTGAAAGCTCCGCGCAGGTTCACCGTCCACAGGGAGTGGGCGTTACAGGTAAAACGTATATTAGGAAATTGATAAGAGTCTGGACTTTGACTTCAAACTTTACGACGAATGACGCTGTAAAGTGCCCAGTGACTTCCGTGTGCCGACCTGTCCTAAGATCCAGTCATCTCGAAGAAAAGTGGCGGAAAAAGTCTGATATATTCGAGCTGTTGAAACGCAGCACACTTAAAAGACCTGAGGTGTAATATTATCCACCTCCCAGCTACACAGTCACGCATCACTATAATATACTGATGTTACATAATTAACTTCATACAAATAATTTAGCCGTCTTAATTTTAAACCGCTTTTACTGCGTGGACAAGTTTAGTTAAACTTTTCTAAACTTATTCATTAACGAATTAAATGCATCGGTGCTAGCTAAATTAGCTCGTGCTATGTCGCTAGCTCGCTAAGGCTGTGGTTAACACAATCAAGTTCACCAAATTAAAAGCCGCCTCTTATTCCGCCCACAACAATTCACATCAAGCTGGACCGAGCACAAAACACTAAGAAACAAGCTATTACCGATCCTGGAGACTGTTAGGTTTGTTTTTCAAAGTCCATAGATGTCTGTGGCTTCGGGCCTAGCCGACTATTGCTGGTGCTGCGCTGACACAACCCGAAGCACGACCCGCAGGCTTGGGTGAAGAGTTGGGGATGAGACAACAAAAACACCTCGGTGCGGTCTAAGTTACAACTTTAAAGAAGTGGAAGAAAGAAACAGTCCACCGCAGAGCGAAAGCACTCACAATGAACTCAGACAACACCACCCACCTATGCAGTTTCCTATCCCTCGGCTCGGCTTGCTTGTTGTTCACTTGTCTGTGCGCTTCCTCTCCGCTGGGGGGAGGAAGCGGTGGGGGCCCGCATAAGATAAGAGGACAGCATAAAGGACAGCGGAATAGCACCAAGAGGCGAGATTAATCCACGAGACAATAACTTTTACATCACAATTTATGACTGTTGAAAGGCTTTTAAAAAGCTGAAAACATTTATTAAGATTTTTGAGACTTCAGGGGGAAATTTTCTCTCACAACACAATGAAACTTCTCCAGTTCATTTTTTAAACAATTTTGCATTTCAAGTAATATTAGCTAAAAACATACATCCAGGTTAGACATAATTCATTGGGTTTTTGTAGGACTTATTGAAGTTTTTTCCTTTCTTTTTTCTTCTTCTTTTTGTTGCTCTTGCCTTTATGTTCTACAATGAATACCAGGTAGACCTTGACACATTTTGGACAAATGATATGTATATTCTGTAAACAACCCGTAAGGAAAGCTGAAAAAACTTAGTATGACTTGAATTTTTTGGGGGAAACTGAAAACACACACAAACTCACAAAGTCTCTGGCTGGGGTCCATCCTGCAGATTAATCTGGTATTGTCCTGTAAGGAAATGGTACACCGTTCATGCAGAATATTGCTTTTGTTTTAGTGAAGTCCATGAATATAAGTATTCAAGCTGTCATAAAATGTCAGATGTTAAAGAACTAATTAAGGTTTGTTTTTTGTTTTTTTGTTTTGTCCTTTTTAGTTCATGAATAAAAAACATTTTTTCCTAAATTACAATTCCTTTTTTTTTTCAAAGGTTTTACAAGGCAAAAGATGTGTGCTACAAAATTAGGAATTATTAAATCACCCTTCATGACTTCTTTTCTCTCTTTTTTTTCTACTGGAATTTATATAGCTTTAAACGTAGAAAGTAGATCATCTGGATTTAGTTTCTCTCTGAGGTCTTTACACTGGCTGCCGGTCCATCAGGGGATAGATTTTAAAGTTCTGCTGCTGGTCTATAAAGCTCTGAATGGTTTAGGATCAAAATACATCAGTGACCTCTTGACCCAGTATGAACCTACCAGAACCCTCAGGTCATCTGGATTCAGTGTCTTATCAGTTCCCAGAGTCAGAACCCGACATGGATTCAGCTTCTGTTCTTTACATGTCTGGAGCAAACTCCCAGAAAGCCTCAGATCAGCTAAAACACTCAGTTTATTTCAATTCAAATTAAAAACCCACTTTTTTTTCTGATGCATTTCAATTTCAGATTATGAGTCTGTGTAAGTATATTATACATATTTATGCTAAATTAAATTAAACTTATATATTTTGATATAGGCACATTCTGGATATGCACATTAACTTCATTGTACCTCTGTGCAATGACAATAAAGCTTTCTATTCTATTCTCTCTCTCTCTCTCTCTCTCTCTCTCTCTCTC
>JBAMHW010000004.1:31598538-31616194 GCA_037177495.1 Rhadinocentrus ornatus
TCTGACTCTGGGAACTGATAAGAAACTGGATCCAGATGACCTGAGGGTTCTGGTAGGTTCATACTGGGTCAAGAGGTTACTGATGTATTTTGATCCTAAACCATTCAGAGCTTTAAAGACCAGCAGCAGAACTTTAAAGTCTATCCCCCGATGGACCGGCAGCCAGTGTAAAGACCTCAGAGTTGGACTGATGTGGTCCACTTTCTTGGTCTTAGTGAGGACTCGAGCAGCGGAGTTCTGAATAAGCTGCAGGTGTCTATCTATCTAATCTATCTTTAAGGTATAGCCGACTAAAGATGAAAGCATGGACTAGTTTTTCCAGGTCTTGCTGAGACATCAGATCTTTTACCCTTGATATATTCTTTAAGTGATAGTAGGCTGATTTTGTGATTACCTCAAAGTTCAGGTCTGAGTCCATCAATACACCCAGATTTCTGGCCTGGTTGGTGGTTGTTTTATAATCTTTACAGAAACAAAATCAGCTTTAATTTGGTCACAGCATGAACAGAGAAACTGCTTTGACATGAAACTTTCCAACTATTAAAATACAAACATGTTGTTAGAAAGCTACTAATAGAAATAAAAATGTCTTCCTTCTTGTTCTGCCATTAAATCGTAAAATTATGCTTGCTCTCTGGTCTTTTTCCTCCACAAAAGACTGTAAGGAATACAGATTTTGAGACGTTTTCTGTTTTACATTAACATTTTAAGTTACTTATTTATTGCAGCTAACTTGAATGCATCTTTTTAGGTTAGGTGACAGAACAAGTGAAGGAACCCGACCATGAACCAAACAAGACTAACTCTGCTTAAAGCCATGAAACAAGTAATTAAGGAAATATCAGCTTTCATATTTATAGAATATTTCCAACTGGTGCAACTAAAGATTGAATTAGAAATTCATTTCTATTGCACCTTCCAAATACATGTTTTTAACAAATGCTGTGGATGGATGGATGGATGGATGAATGAATGGATGGACGGATGGGTGGTTATTGATGTTTGTCCTTTAAGTAATCTTTCTCCTTGCAGATGTTTGTACACCACTGGAACTCTTCTTGTGGCCTTCTCTAGTTCAGGTAGGTGCACGCGTATAAAACCAATACAATCAGTTCAAGTTTACAAAGAAATTTGCAGAACTGAAATTTCCGAACACTTTACACAGTACACCTGTTCAATAGATTAACACAAATAGCTCATAGGACAATCACTTAGAAGTAACAATGCAATTGGTCATGTAGACATGTTCAAGATGACTTGCTGAAGTTAAAAATTAGCATCATAATAGGGAAGAAAGGGGATTTAAGAGACTTTGAACGTGGCATTGTTGAGTTTGAGTCTGAGTATTTCAGAAACTGCTGATCTACTAGGATTTTCACATGCAACCATGTCTAGACTTTAAAGCCAATGGGCTAAAAAGAAGAAAGCATCCAGTGAGCAGCAGTTGTTTGGATGAAAATTTTTGGTTATATCAGAGGTCAGAGGAGAATGGGCAGACTGGCTGGAGATGATAGAAAGACAACAGGAAGATATGCAGAACATCATCTCTGACAACAGAACATGTTCAACCTTGAAGTGCATGGGCTACAACAGCAGCAGAAGACCACATCAGACCTTCATTTCAGCTGCAACATTCAGATGGTGTGGTCAGAATAGGTTGGAAACAACATGAAAGTATTGCTTTGACGTGCCTTGTATGAACGGTTCAAGTTGCTGGTAGTATCATGGTGTGGGGTCTTTGGCCACTTTAGTACCAGCATGGCATGGTTTAAACACCACAGGCTACCTGAGTATTGCTGACCATGTCCATCCCTTCATGACCACAGTGTAGCATCTTCTGATGCTACTTCCAGCAGGATAATGCACCATGTCACAAAGCTCTGCTAACCTGATTCTTCCATTGGAAGCTCGAGAGCAAAAAAACAGGAGCTAATTTCTTCAAATTCAGCAAAAATGTATTCTAATTTGGGACACAGGTAATGCAATGCAGCACTGGGCTCAGAGGACAGGTCATCCGGCTCTGAGCCCTGAACACTGGATGTGGTCACATTTTATCTTCTTAGGCCAGGAGACTTACTCTTACAATGGGATGGCTTGACATGCAACCGATTGCAAATGGCCAGTTATCATAGACGTGAGCAGGCCACCCGTTGCTCAAGCAATAGATTAGGATGGGCTGTTCAGGGTGTGAATGTTGCATTGAAGCGTGTATCTAATGCAACAGACCTGACTGATATCTGACTGATGACTCTTACATCTGGTTCTTGCTTATCTGTCACTATGTACCGGGTGTTCTAGCTGAAGGACACACAGAGGCAGATAAGTTTTATTAAAAACAAAAGTTTTAACACATTCATTGTAGGGCTAAAACAGTTAGGAATATAACCAAGTATTACATCTTAAATCATCTACAACTGCTTTCTTGAACATGACAGTGAGTTCACTGTACTTCGGTGTCCCCCACAGTCACCAGATCTCCGTCCAACAGAGCAGCTTTGGGAACATGAGATTCTCATGTAATGCTATCATGTCAATATAGAGCAAAATCTCAGAGGAATGTTTCCAACACCTTGTTAAATCTATGACACCAAGAATTAAAGCAGTTCTGTAATAAAAATGGAACCCATCTGGAACAAGTAAAGTGGACCTGATAGTGTTTGGCTGATTTATCTGTGCATAGCTTACAAAAAAAAACAGCCATTTTTGTTATTATTTAATAACTACAAATTCAAAGACACAATTTCAACTTGAAGGCATTATTTTAAACATTGTTTTAAACTGTTTGGTAGCACTTTCAGTGATGCTTTTCCCAGCCTTATCCTGCATCACTGTGGGAGGAATTCTGCTGCTCATCACTAATATGCAGGTAAATATTCTAAACTGTTTCTGTGTGAATATTTTACCATTTAAAAAAGGTGTATATGATGTATGTGTTAAACAAAAATATGTTTTTGTAAGCTTACAGAAACAAAGAAATTCTGTTGTGGTTTTGTGTGTTGGGAAGGTGGGAAACCTGTTTGCTGCTCATCGCTCCACCATCATCACACTCTACAATGGAGCCTTCGACTCTTCATCAGCTGTGTTCCTCATCTTCAAGGTAAATCACTGATTCAATATAATGATATCGTTCTAACAAAATGGTTTCTTATGACTTTGATTGTACTGATTTTCCCCCATCAGACTACTATTAATAACCTACAGAAATATTTGTGAGACTATAATTTTATTAGCTTATTACAAAAATGTCACGAATGTCTATATTTCTTTATAACTGTGGCCTAAAATATCATCACATTTAAACATGTCTTCAATGTAGAAATAAAAAGAAAATCAAATAATATATTTATTTAATAATAAAAGCTAAAATAGCATATTTGTGAGTGGAAAAGGTATATAAACATCTGAGATAAAATGTTAATTAGAGTTAAATGTTTACCCTGATATGATTAGGCTTCTACTTTTATTAATTTGTCATGTCTCAGGAGCACTGTTATCCTGTCTAAGATTGACTGACCAACAAATATATTGCTGTGAACAGGAACGGGTCACACAGAAAAAACAAGGTGTAACTTCTAAGCAGCTCAACACCTGCTACTTTTTCTCTTACATTGACTAATGTCCATGTTTATAAGTCCGCCATCTGTTCAAGATCAGGAGAACCACTGCTCCCCTAAACAACACTTTTACCAGAAGTCAGAGCGTTGTTTTGTGGATAGATGTTTGGAGACACCAAAACCCTGCATCACATCATTAGAAATGATTTCCCAGCTGTGAAACATGTTGGTGGTAGCTTCATGGTATGGACCTTGTTTGCTGCCTTAGGTTTGGGCTGCTTAGAATAATCAATGAATCACCATCACAACATTAATCTGTGAACTGAAGAAAGATGTGCAGCAAGACTAGTGGTTGATAAATACAGTATTACAGTAAATGTTCAAAATTGCCAAAACTGACCTTAAATGTTGTGGAAAGGCCCAAGTGAGGAATTCACTAACATCTCAGAGCTGCAGCTCACACGTGTAATATATCAGATCAGATTTATCCCTCTTCTTTTCAGGTTCTGTATGAACAGGGAATTTCTCTCCGCTCCTCCTTCCTGGTGTTGTCCCTGTGCAGCATCATTCACGTGGTGAGGACTTTCCTGCTCATGCCAAAAACCCACATCCCCTACCCTCTGCCTCAGTGCTACACCTATGGGTGAGAATATTACATAACCTTCAGGTTATTCAGATCATCTTCATGGATGAGACATGACAGTTTGTCTGATGCTCAGGATGGACTGTGGAAAGGCCAACACTTACAATGTGGAGCAGGTTGAGAGGACGAGGGATGCTGCAATGACAAATTCACAGGAGTTCAGTGGGAAGGACAATACAACACAAGAAGACGGGACACAGACCGAAGACACAGGAAAAGGTTCTTAAGATTGGCAGCTTCTGGGGGATTGAATTTGGTTGATCCATAAACACTCAAATCATTGCATCTTTTCTTATTTGAACTGTGGAGAAAAGAAGAGTGAAAATAGATCTTGTAATTATTAAAATATGATTGTGATTTGATGTCTATTTGTAATCTAGAGTTTATTTTACTACCGCTTTACATGCTCATAACAAAATTAAAAGTCATAACAAGGTGTAATGTGAATATATGTGCTCAGTGATGAGTTTCCGGAGTTGCGTCTTCTCCTGGTTCTTCCTGTGGCATCTGCTGTGGTTGTCCGTAATGCAGCTGAGACACTACCTCTTCATCGGCACTCTGAACCCCATGCTGAGCCGGCTGGCTAACAACAACTCCAGCCTGGGTAACCTTCCCTACATTTTCTCCTCCTCTTCTCATTCACCTTTTCATCTTCTTGTCTAATCGTCCCCATTCAATCATAACTCAGCTTTTAAATCTTCCCTCCGCCACACATCTCCTTCAGTGAGTCAGTACACCAATGCTTTTGCCATGACCCAGCTGTGTGGAGTCCTGTGCGCTCCCTGGAACGGTCTCATCCTGGACAGACACAAGGGAAAGCCTCGCGCTGCTAGTAAGTCCCTGACGTTGCAGCTGTAATTTTATGCACAACCACAACAGCTTTCCTCATTTCTTCTCCTCCTGATGTAGGAGAATCCGAGCAGGAGGTAGACCTGCGCTCCTCCTGCCTGTCTCTGTTTTTGACGTCCCTGCAGTGCCTCCTCTTCTCCGTCTTCGCCTCCATTCCTGTCCTCCCACTGCAGTACGTCACCTTCATCCTGCAAGTCCTCAATCGCTCCTTCCTCTACGGGGGGAACGCAGCTTTCATTAGCATCGCGTGAGTAGCTGTCACACACCCATACTGAAAAAAGAGAGAATCCAAGGAAATGATTTAAGTAGTTTTCAGGTAATATGTCCATCCTTATTTGCTTTATACTCTTTTCTACATTTGACAAGTAAATATGACAGCTTTGATTGAATGATCATGGATGAATGGTCTGGTTGCTATGTTTTGGCAAACAAATATGCTTTACCAAGGGGGGCTAATTGAATATAAAGTGAATGAGGTTTTAACTCCCTTTGACACTGAAGTCTTTCCTTTATAAATTCAATTTGATTGTTATTACTGAATTACATGTTAACGCTGAACCTGACAGGGTGAAAAACAGAAGGGAGAGAGTGAAGAGAAGAAAAAGGAGACAAAGATAAAAAGGATAGACTGCAACAGTAACATCTGTACAACCAGAACAAAAAACTACACAACCTGCTACACCTGTAAAACAAAACATCTCGTGGCCTCTGTGAGAAAAGGCAGAGAATTATCAGGAGCACCTATAAGAAGACAAACATGAACATCATCAACACCAGCAACAAGTACATGGAAACATAACTGTAGCTCTCTTTCAAGTTGGTTTAGGTAACTAAAAAAATGATGACAGTGTTGGACCAGGTTTCTGGTGTTTCTTGAGATTATTCAGGACAAAGCAACAGAATATCCTGGCTGCTGCTGGTGCAAATTTTCTGACCTTAATTTTATGCGTCCATAACTCACCAGTCCTGTGGCTTAAAAAAAATATTGCTGCTCAAACTCAGAAACAAAAACAGCAAGAATTGCTTGAAAGACGCAAAAATTATGAGATGAAATAAATCTTTAGTTTCTGCAGAATTTTTTATCAAGCATGAACTGTAGCCCAACGTTTTTCTTTCGTTTTGTATTAGTTTTCCAGCCTGCCACTTTGGGAAGCTGTATGGCCTGGTGATGTCTCTGTCTGCCGTCTTCTCCCTGCTGCAGTACCCCTGCTTCGCCTTGGTTAAAGGACCTCTGCATGGAGATCCCTTCTATGTAAGGAACCCGAGGATGTTTCAATCTCTAAAAAATATGCAATGTAAAGCGAAGGATTCAAGTAGGTGTATGAATAAAATGTGGCATTTAATTCTGTCCGATTCTGTTCTAGGTGGACATCTTCCTCACTGTCCTCACCCTGCTGGTGTTTATCCATCCTGTTTATGTCCTCATTCACTGCAAGAAACAAGCTGCCAGCAGGGAGAAAAACTCTCATTCTGAGGAGGAATCCAAACTGGCTGAAGCCAAAATGTAGAGAAAAGACTGTTTAGGTCTTTTATTCTAGAGGTTTTACATCTCAGGTTGTAGAATAGTCTTTAGTTTAACTCACTGTTTTTCATTTGGAAATAAAAACAATATTTTATTTTACTGTTTTTTTCTTTTTTTATATTAACTTATAATTTTTGGGGGAGGCATGAGCTTTTTTTTTTAAAGTTGCATGTGAGCAAAGCGCCTTATATTGCAATACCACTGATAGCCATTAGGTCCTAAATCCCTTTGACTCGCAACCAAAAATTTAATTTTGTCCATAAAATTTACTGTATACTTTTTGTCTTTTTTGTTTAATTGAATATCTTTTATTTTAATCCATGTACTGAAAACAAGAAATAACAATTAGACAAAAATGACAAAATTATCTGGCAACATGTTATTAGGTTTTAAGTGTCACTCATTAGCTCCACCCTGGTACAAACATGTTTTACCACTAAAGTTTGGGGCAGTTTATCCAATCACTACAAATTTATTTAAAATAGCCACTGTGATTCATGATTAAATTCATATCAAGTTCTTGAACAGTGGATCTTTCCATGTTCAGGACTTTTCTAAAATTTTGATGACGATGTAATAATGTGTCAAAAGTCTTGAACCAGCTCGAATTCCTTTATATATATTACAAGAAAAATGGGAAATAAATGCAGAAATTTATTGAGGTGTAAACATAAATGAATATACAGTAGACAAGACAACAACAGTGTAAAAAGTTCAAATCAGAGTATTTGGTCTGAGCAGCTTTAGTCAAGCTTTCTTGTAATAACTAAGTCTTTAGAAATAGTTCTCCGGGCTTCCTCAAGGACTTTCCAAAGCTCTTTGGATGTTTCTGCCTTTTTGTTCTGTTCTCAATCCAGATGATCCCACACTGCTTCAATAATGCTGAGGTCCGGCAGACCAGTTTCCACTGATTTCTAGTTTTAGATCATGTGGCATACCGCAGCCTTTTCTATCTTTTCCCTCCCTTAAGACTGGCTTTTTGACAACTACGTTTCCATGGAGACCGTTTCTGGTGATGCTATGGTCTACAGTAGATGGATCAACTGAAGGTCCAGATGCATCTCTCATGTCCTGTCAATTTCCTTTTTTTTTTTTTTTGGCAGGATTTGTTCCCATTTAAGGAAATCCCTTTCAGATCCTGTTTATCTGCACTTGGCACTTAGCACAGATGCAACTACAGAAACAGGACAAAATTATGTGTCTGTGACATGTTGCTGCTAAAGTACCAACAATTTTCCATTTTAAGAAAATCAGTTCTTTGCAAAGTTGTCTCACGTTATGCGACGATCTTATGCTTGAACAATTAGTAGGTCAGTGTTAAGGGGCTTAAAAATTACTGGAGTAAAAATGAGTGAAAAAATCTAAAAAAGGCCAAAGAAAAACCTTGAAGGCCCTTCAGACAACCTGGGGAACTATTGATCAATACCACTTTAAAGGTTACAGGGATAAAGAAATAGAAATAAAAAGACATGAACCATGGATCAAAGCTACTGAACAAATAATTAGTTGACCAGCTGATACAATGACTTAATTTCTTTAGCAAAATGATAAACAAGCAGCATAACAACATTCAGGTTTTCATAGGGTTTAATTCAGCTGACTAACTGACATACAGAGTACTAATAATGTGACAGCAAAGGCACATATTAGATTGTGCACAACACTACCATGAAAGGTTTCAGGACTACATGAGTTGTACTTTTTTTTAAAGGGAAAACAAAACTAAAAAAGAACTTAAAATACTAAATTACTGAAATTAGGTAAGGCACTAGGAGCTAAATAGGTTAATAGACAACAGAGCTCGAAACATCAGTAGTAAAAATAAAGTTCAAACACAGACAATCTTTGTCTGGTTTGTTCTCATTTTAAGCCTCAGGAAAAACAACCTAAACAGTTACTGTGGGAAGAAAAGCTACGATTTAAACCTAAATTTTGCTGCACAAGTGGGTTGAATAAAGACTTCAGTCATCAGATGGATCAGATGGTAGAATGATGTTGCCAAACGTAACCATATATCTGAAAATAGAGACTCTTGAAAACATCCGCTGCGCAGAAGTTCTAAATCATGTGCTGCAGTTTTGGTTTGAATCAGGTTTTCATCAGATTGATGGTAACGTTTATAAAAAGGTTTAAAATGTGGTCAACGTGGTTGGACTGGCAGCTCATTAGTGTTTACGGAACCATGTCATTCCCGCTGTTCCTGTCGTCGCTCTTAGCTGCCACCTGCCCGTTCTCTGCAACGTTGATGTTGTTGAGATGTAGAAACAGGATTGCATCCAAACTTTCTGGAGGAATGTTTGACCTCTTCCTGTTTGTGGTTCTTGTTCCGTCCCGTACAAAGTCCTGCGCAGCGTTGCCGGCCACCGCTGGGGCAGCCAGGTAGGCCCGAGCCACTGACGCCAACAGTGGAAACTGCACCGCCTTTATTCTCCACCACTGTAGGGGCTCCACGCCCATCGAAGCGCCCTTGTCGGCTTTGAAAACAGACATCTCCATATCGACCGACTCCTCCACAGAACTGTGTCTGCTCCTGGGAGCAGAGCAGAACAGGTCTCCCAGGAGGAACTCCATGCCAGAGAGGCCGGCCTGAGAGCCCAGTTCCACCGACTCGCTATTGTTGACCTCTCCAGCCTCGCTGTCGTTGTCGTCATCTGCAAGTTCTCTGAAGTTGATTGGGGGGCATTCTTTGAGGCGTTTACTCCTCCGCAGGAAGTCGCTCTCAGACTCCGGTGACTCAGGGGAGGAGCTTCTCTTGATTTGGGTAAGCGTCTTGGCTTGGCTGTTCCTCCTGTCCTCCTTCACCATCCTCACAGCCTCCTTTTTCAGCCAATTTAAAGTGGCTGTCTGCTCCTAGAAAATTAGGAAAACACATTTTTATTTACCTACAGGGTATCACGCTCATTGATAATTTCCCATTCAAAGTTTTAATAATGTGCAAAGCTCAAACTACATTTCTTCCTTTATTTTAAACTCAATTTTATTTTAAGGAGAAAAGGTCAAAGTGTGGTGTCTACCAATCAATAAAGGTTTGGATGACCAGTATTCAGCACTGACCTAATATTTAATGCTAACCATAAATATCAGTAGTGTTTTAGGCTGAAAGCTGCAAAAAGTCACAACTATTTGACTTAGTGAATTACGATTTGACATCATAAATTGTGTCCTGATACGATTTACAAGACAACACCTACTGATTTATTACAATCACTTTTATTTTATAAAAAAATCACTAAAAGAGACTACAGTGGTCCCTCGCCATATCGCGGTTCAGCTTCTGTGGTCTCGCTGTTTCGCGGATTTATTTTGTATGCAGCACTGCATATTTAGGTACATGTAAATCCCAATTAATTCATTCTATGTCCAAATTTTACAGTAGGAATCAGCCCACTGTGCTTTGTTTTTGGATTGAATGACGTTACAGACGAGGGTGGGGACGCAGCGCCGGCAGAGAAGCTGGAATATATTTTACAGGGTGAGTATTTATTAAGAAATTCACCTTGTTAAATTTATGTGGGTTTTTGAGAGTGTGAGAATGTTAAAATTGTTCAATATAGTTTGGGAAAAGGTCTATAAACACTCCGAGGAGGGATAATTAGGCCTTAACGTGCATTTAGAAAAATTAATAAGGTCGTCATTTCACGGATTTCATTTATCGAGGGGGGTTTTCAGAACGTAACCCCCGCAATAAACGAGGGACCACTGTAAATCAAACATTTAAGTGAAAAGGAAATCTGTTCTTTAAGCCCCAAAAAATACAAGGTACCACATTCTGTACAGCTTTAAATTTTTAACATAATGTAAACAAAATATAAATAGCACTTTTCTATTTGTAGATATTACAGCAAAATACAAAACTTATGCTTATTATTTGAACTTAATTATGATAACCAAGGCTGTACAGTCTGATTTTTGTATTGATGCCATTGGTTAGCTGATTAATGAAACGATGTATTGGCGTAGATCGATGCATTGTTACACCCCTGTCTAGAGGAGTAAAAGCTGAAAACTCAACTTATCAAGCAGCAGAAGAAGAACCAGCCAATCAAATCTACTGACAGATCACACGTTTGATATAATGACCGATTGTCACTGCGGCTCCGGACATCAGACCTCCCTCATTATGTTCTCACATTTAAATCCTGCCTAATGTTGAAGACAAAGAAGGCTAAAGCTGCTGACCAGAAAAGATCCTATCCCATCCTGAAGAATAAACTCACAATTCACTTCAAAACAAGGACATTTGATCTTTTCTGGTGGGAAACGCCAACAGGGAGCTGTTAAAAGAAAAACTGTGCTTTAAAACAGATTTCTAAGTTTCAGCGAACCGTTCTCAGTCTAAAAACAGGTTTTAAACGGTTTAGTTTGATGCAGAAAAACTAGTCCAGCCAATCCAAAAATCAAGTTTTTCTTGACCTGCCAACATTTAATCTTTAAGCTCTTATATTTCCATATTTTCCCAACGAAGCGCTTAACTCTCAGACTGCAGGTTTACGTTTGGTTTTAAAAGTTTCTAAAAGTAAAATCTAAGGCTGAACCTTCAGTTATCAAGTCAGACAAACACCCTCGCTATCTTTAAGACCTTTCTTTTCAGAAAGCTTAGTTAGGGTTTGTATGGAACCTTCACCATCCATTTAGTTCTGCTGCTACAGGTTGAGGCTTCCCTCCACTTTTCTCGCTTTGCTCTTTATTTTCCATGTATAAATATTTGAAATTGTTATCAATAACTTGTGTTTCTCTTTTTTCTTTGTCAGCAGGTCTCCTGGCTTAGAAATATGGTGCTTGTTGACCACTCTATCCTGTCCTCTCCACCCCAAACAGTCAAGGCAGATGGCCACCCTTCCTCAGTTTGGGTCTTCCTTCCTGTTCAGAGTTTTTCCTCTCCACTGTCACCCCCACATGCTCAGTATGGAGGACTGAATCAAAAAGTTTCAATGCAATCCATTGGTTTCCTTATCTAGATAATTACATTTTATGAACTGGCTTGTATGAACACAGCTAATACAAACTGCACTAATGTGGATATAGTAATGTATTTAACTGGATTATAATCAGGTTAAACTAAACTAAATCCTATCTTTAAAAGTGCCTTGAGATTACTTTGAACTGGTATTATAAAAATAAAGCCAATTTAAATTGAAATTAAATAATTTGCAATATATCCAGCCAACTTTGGGACATTACCTGCAAGTAGTAGCAGCTTAGGGGATTTAAGTTTATGGGAATGTTGGCAGCTCCGTGAATTTAGCAGATTAAATCTGAAAAATGCAACTTTCAGCTCAGATTTTCTTTTTTTTTCTCTTGTAGGCTAGCCTCACTAACTAAACTAATCAAATGAGCCAGTTGGAGCATTTTAAATGTACAACTCACCTGCTCCTCCATGAACCCCAGCCCGTGGAACTGTGGATCGAGGGAACACGCCACACTCAAAACTCTGTTCACAGCAGGGTTGTCGTAACAGCTCGCCAGGTTCCTCCTCATCATCCTCTTCACCTCCTTCAAAACGGAGGAAGAATCTCCTGGTCGAGGTACGAGGTGGCGTGTTAGCAGGCCTGTGAGGATGGGCTTGATCAGAGACAGTCGGGGGAAGGCTTCCTTGGCCAGAGTTCGACAGGCCACATCCAGAGGTTTGAGGACCAGACACAGCTCCTCCACAACCTTCCACTCAGAACGCAGGGTGTGGAGGCCTGTTGATGGCGTGTTGGAGGTGGAGTTTGCGCCATTGCTGCCAGAAGTATTGAACTCTGAAGCATTTTCCTCTCCTGTCAAGCTACCACTGTTTATCTCTTTTATCGCATCACAGACTAGGCTTTTATTTTTGAGGAGCATGCTCAGTAATGGGTACAGCAAATTCCAGGTCGGCCGGCTGTGAGCCCACGACTTGAGCCTCTCCTGTTCTTGTTTTGTCAGACCCCGCAGGAGCCTCTGAGCATGATACTGGAATGAATCTTTATTTTGGGTTTGTGGCAGGAATATAGTGGCGATAACACCCTGGAAGTGACTGAGAGTACTGAAGACAATAGGATGTGACATCACTTCCTCGATGCAGCCCTGCACAGCACTGAAGAAGCACGGGACAGATGGAAGACCATCGCTAAAGTGGCCGTGTTCTGCAGCGTGCGCCTCCTCGGATGATGCTGAGTCATCCCTCTCTAAAAACGTTGTTGAATTTGGGTGCGAGGCACTTCCTGTGGCCTCCACACCCTTCTCCCTCTTTATTGGCCTCAACCTCACCCTGCTTCTCCCCTCAACTCCCAACAAGACCAGATTAGGCTGAGACATTCCCCACTGCTTCGCCATCGCTTTCACCTGCGTCTCCACCACTTGAAGGCTGTAGTTTTCTTCTCCACTCTCTATCAGTCTTTGCGTTGACAAGGCGAGGTTGTGAAGACTAAAAGCATCATCTATGTAGTGGGCCCACAGTGTGAGGTACCGCTCAGTATTTCCCTGCCAGCTGTGGAGCCAAACATCTACACTTAAGGTAACAAAATGAGGAACTTCCCGCTGATGGCCGGGAGGCCGGCCGCGTCTTTTGGGCTCAAACTCAATGGGAGCGGTGTAATCGCTTATCTCCTCATTTTCTTCACTTCCACTTCTGCTCCTCAGCAGCTGAGAAAAGTTCGCCTTGCCTTTGGCGTGGTGGTCTCGCAGGAGGCACTCAACCTGATAAGACAAAGGCAGCTCCCTGTAGGAGGGCAGGAGTGTGTGCAGCAGCTGTCTGAAGCCTTCCCCTTCGACCAAAGCTGGAGGTTGGAGGTCCATGATGACAAAGTTGGTGATGGCACTGGTCAGTTGAGCAGGCATTACCAAGTGGGGAGCGCTGACTGGACCACTGATGGGCATCACTGGCTGAATGCGCTGCGGACCTACAGTAAAAAAGAAATGTTTAATCACTGCAAAAGTATGAAGTTAACTCTTTGACTAGCAGACTGATTTTATTCCCCACTTAAACACAGTTAGCAAGTTACTTGGCCAATTTAGATTTTTTTCTAAATATCCAACCTTTCAAAACTAGAACTGACAGCATGCAAAATAATTTCCTCGCTTTGATTTGGCATCGATTCTTACTGTTGCCATCCATGATTTTGATGCAAATGGGTTTCTGAACTGAGATGCAGGCCATCTGTTGTTTTAGTGAGACTGACTCACAACAGCAGTGAGCCATGACCAGTGATTACTTCATTTGTTTGCTTTTGGTGGTTTTTAACGTAGCACGTATTAACTTTCTGACCTTAAAAATAAGTGAGTTTTGTTTTGATGGCACATTAACATTATGTACATTCCTGAAGCCGCCATCCCCCTGCAGCATCCCAAGACTTAGAAATCACACTGCACACTCCTTTCAAGAACTGTTTAAAAAAATTACTTTATTAATTAATATTAGAATTCTACGCTCGTCAATATTTATTATCTTGGATATTTTTTTTTATTGCACGTATTCTGTAACGTAATAACACCAGTTCTTAGACAAAAAAACAACAACTTGGCTCTTTAATATTCGGGTTTGAGGAAGGTGGCTACCAGTGACGTGCGGTCAGGTGAGGCAGTGCCTCGCCTGGTATGATAAAAAAAAAATAAAAAAAATTATTAATATTTTCCACTCATCTGTGTTTAAAATGCATTTTCTGTATGACTAATACGTTTTTGACATTTTATTAAGTAAAAAGCACAAAATTTAAGTATTTCCAGATCAAATACAGGGCAGAAACCCTGGGAGAGGCAGTGGCGAGCTGTGCCTCCTCTGACTGCGTGATCCAATACAAACTGGGTTGCATGACGTGTGCCCATTTCTGTTCCTTAGCATATCACCTATTTGAACTTTACAGAAATATTTGTTATACACCATCACTCTCCACAGTCTGTGCAATGTCTTTAATGTATGTGTGAGAAAATTATTCCTGTTTATCGTACAACACAGTGCAGAGAAAAGTCAGCAGGTGAGGCAGGTAGTAGTACTCTGCCAAACCACAAGGGGGGCACACTCACACACCAACTAGAGATGGGATTTATGGCTCTTTGGAGGGAGTCAGATCTTAAGGAGCCATTCTTTTTAAAAGAGCCATTCAAAAGACACAATGTTTTATTAATTTTTACTAATTATTATTAATTTTACAATATCTTACAAAATTTCACATTATATAGGAATGTCAAACAATCAAAATATGTACCTGTACAAAATCTACTATACAAGATTTTAAAAATTATAGGGAAAATATAGGTAAAAAAATATAAACCTGAGCAGTTTGTGCAAATTCTAGTAAATGTTTTGGAAAGAAATCACAGTATTTGTTTCCAAACAATCAAATCAAATAAAACTTTATTTATAAAGCACTTTTTATGCCGAAGGCAACCCAAAGTGCTTTACATGATTAAAAACATTCATGCATATTTCAGTTCATGCATGTAAAATATTAAACAAGCCTTTACATACATGAAAATAGAATTACATACCAAAGAAACATTCATTAAAATCTTTCACACAGTCGCACGCACACACACATGTATACACACACACACTAAGCAGGCCCCCCATTTTGTACAGACATTACTCTAAAAACTGCATGTAGGTATAAAATGCTAACAGTGATAAACAACTCGCTTAATACTGCTGTACTCTCTGCCCATAGATGCTTCACATGAATGGAGCGTGTTGGACATCAGACTTATATGATTTCACAAATGTGATGAAGGCAGGGTGGAAAATTAGTATATAAAAAGAATGGCTCACAAATGAACGACTCACAGCTGTGATTCGGTTCCCATCATTCATTTAAAAGAGCCGTTTAAAAGAATCGATTCGTTCATGAACGTCACATCTCTAACACCAACATGTTGTGTGGAAGAGGTACGCGGATATGGATATGCAGCATTACCAGTTGCATGCTATTGGATGAATGGTGAAATAAGATGTCCTTTTCAGTTCTTACAATTGTAAATCTGACTCCAGATGAGTCATTAACCTGACCACAGTCGCTGGTGGATAGACATTGTGGGCGGACCTAACTTATTTTTTCTGGTTATGCATTGTTGTTGCTATGTTTGGGATTTTTTCCCCTCCGATATCACTGACATTGCAAATTCTGCTTACCAATACGATTTTTAACAGACTTCTTTACTTGTTCGTAAACTTAGTTTCTGTGTGGAAATAAAAACGCGAAGAATACTTGCCTTCTGTGACCGAAGTGCTGCTCGCTTGTGAAGTATTAGCGGTGCACGTGGACAGCACGTCGAATACAAGTTCCTGGACGTTAATCTTGTGTTTAGTAACCAGATGTTTTCGCATGTTGCTTGTAGTTCCACCTGTACTAGTTATAATGGTTTTGCAGACATCACCGCTTGCTTTGTTCTTATCCCTTTTTGTAAAATATAGCCATGCTTTGGACCGCTTCATCCTCGCTGCATTTGTTGCGACCTCCAATGGACACTTGCAGACTGTTGTCTAAATTAAATGCGTGCATAAAGTTACCACTTTATTTTAAACATTTTCTTAAGGAGCAGACCCACGCTGTGGCTCCGTGAGATGTTTAAACAAGATGTGATTGGTATTGGAAATACAATAAAAGGTAGTTTTGGGCGGCACCATTAAAATAATTTATAAAAGTTTTCCATAATTAAACCGATATTTTAGACTTTTTTTTCCATGTATGACTGATGGTCACATTTTCCGGCCAACAACCTATTGTTGAGGGTTCTTTGTGTCGAAGAAAATATCCAAAGCGTTAATCATAGCCTAAATTCGTCATTGTCCACGGAACTTCATCAGGAACATCTGTGGCCCTATGAGGCTGGTTATCTTTATCCACCACTTACTTATTTCGTAACAGGCGGTACTGCTAGCAAACACGTCCAGAAGTGACATGTGACTCCATTGTCCTCCATCGTCTGCAGTTTTACCCGTAACGTAGACGATTTCGATCTAAGTTTCCTATATTGTTGGTACGCCAAAGCAAGTCTGCGGCTAAGGTGGTTCAGTAAGTTGCTTGTGCTGCCGCCTTTGGCTGAAACTTTGTCTCGACAGCATTTGCAGTAAATAATTGTTTGCGCCACGTCCGATCTTTTAAAACCAAAGAAATTCCAGACAAGAGAAACTGCCCCCCTTTTCGGCAAAAGCTCTTCTCTGGCACAACGCTTAACTTCAACGTGTGGTACAGCTGCACTTTCGTAACTTTCTCTGCTCATTTTCACCACCAAAAATCAACAACAACACAGCTACGCTAAAGCATGCAGCACGTCGCTGTGCAACGATGGAAAAAGTCCCCCCTCAAACATTTCCCGATGCGCCATGTTCCCAACGTGCTTTAGGACAGTGGTTTTCAAAAGTGGGGGGCACCATGGGGTGCCATTAGAGAACTAGTAAATTACTCAATTCCATACATTAACTAGAATTAAAAAAAAGTTCTCAGGGAGGGTTATGCATCAGAAAGGTGCATAACCTGCACACGATAATAAAATAGAGTACATTAAAGTTCACAGGAGGTACAATGCAAAATATGACTCATGCCTTTGTTGGCACAGCCTCACAAACGGTTTATTGCATAGCAAACATACGTTTTACATTTCAAAACCATTGTAATATTGCAGTATATCAGTATTAGCAAGGCCTCACACCATGAACCACAAGGCCCTCAGTTTTAGACACAGCAGAAGCACCAGGTCCCCCATCATGTCTAGATGCTTATTGAGGATGTGACACAATGTGAGCTCATGTAGGCAGTTAAATGACCAATTTACTGATTCAATTGAAAGGATCTTCCAGGCTAAAAACAGGTTTCCTACATCCATTTTAACTGTATGGGATATGTCATCCTTCTTTTAATCAGCCATGGTGTGGGTTCAAAACTGCAGGTGTGAGGGTATCGAGATGCTGGCGTGCAATACTGTGCCATAAAGCAAAATAGCGCAGCAAAGTAGGGCTGCACGATATCAGTAAAAGATGCGATAACACTGTTGAAACTTGCGATGACGATATGACCTGCACATAAAAATAAATAAAGCTGCTGCTTTATTTATATAAGTCTGCTGAACTTTATAGCTTGTGCTATAATAGCGCTAGTAGCGTGTTTTAGCTAACGCTAGATTCTTGTAACTCTT